>PVJX010027787.1:0-24524 GCA_004027295.1 Dolichotis patagonum | reverse complement strand
CTACAGAACCTTATTCAGTTTGTACTTGGTGTTTATTTTTCTGGCTGTTTGATTTGTGTGTATCTCTTCCACATGCTTGTAGGCTGATAAAGCCAAGGCCTCTTTCTGTTCTTTTACTCACTATTCTAGCATTCCACCTAGTCCTGGGCTACAGCAGGCATTCAGTAACTACCTTGAAAATGAACCGATGAATTAAATGATGGCCACTCTCATTATTAGTTGGAGCTACGAAGGTTCCTGGAAAGGTTGGAGAACCCACATGTGACCACCATAGAAAAGGAAAGCTGAGGCGCCCATCCTAAACCTGCTCAACCCACCCACCATGGCCTTCAGCTCTGGGTGCTGATCCCTTGCCGCACAGGCCTCTGGGAGGTGGCCTGATGCTGAGTGGGACCTGTTGGGGTCTTCACCCTCTGAACTAGGGCCAAGGCACTCTGTGAGCTGCCTTAGCACAGAGGCCACTTTAGTGTTTGGGGTCAGAGGCACCAGCAGGGAGTCCATCATAGTTCAGGCCACCCAGATCATTGATATTTTGAGATTCTGGAGAGACAGAGCCATGTACCCAGGTGCACTAGTGTATGCCTGGTATTCACACAGCTGTGTGTAAATGCACAAGTGCACTGACACCAATACCCCCAAAACCACAGGAAAAATCACACGGCACCCCTACTGATCTCTCATACACAATTCTGGCATGTGCACACAAACACAACAAGCTCGTCCCCACACAGGACTCAGGATTACAGGTGGTGTGCCGGCAACCATGCACCCACAAGTTAATATAAAAGGCTCCACCGCATGCGCATGCGCAGTGCAGACCTCACCATGGGTAACCTCTGGGTCTGGGGCTTCCCCAAGGAACCGCCTTCAGGACTCCTCCGGAAAAACCGCATTGTGGGCCCTGCCTTTCTACTACCCTTCTCGCCAGCCACCCCGCACCCCACCAAGTGACCCCCACCTTCCCAACTCTTGCCCAGGCACATGGAGGTGGAGGTGGAAGGGGAGAGGTGGTGCCCAGAGCAGTGCCCTCACCGCGCCAGCCTCCCCTGCTCAGAGCTGTCCTCTTTCCTTTCTGAGACTCCGCCTCTTGCTGTCCGCGACGGAGCCGGGGCGTCTCCTCGTGGTCATAGTGCGGCATTGCTGGCTTCGGGAACCAAGGTTCTGGCCTTTCTCCTTCCCCTGTCTTGGTCCCCTCAGGTACCTGTTGCCTTGTGTCCTTCACAGGGAAGTCTCCAGGCCCCTGTCACACAGCTGGGACTCAGAGCCTGCCGCCGCTCTCATTCCGTTTTGGCACCTGGGCGACATAAAAAGGAGCGACCAGGCCATAAAGACCCACATCTTAGCTGGGGTTCCTGGCTGCGGGGGCCTCTCCAGGGCCTGCATGGCCTCTTCCTGTCCTTCCACAGGGGGTTGGAAGACTTATCTATTGAACTTGGGACTGGATCTGAATCACTGGTTTGGTGGAGCAGGGGTGCTGTCCAGTCCCAGAAGAGTGTTTGGATTGAGTGATTCTGAGTATGAAGCCATCTCAGGTTTGGGGGGGGCACCTTGTGGGACAGGGGCGCAAGGGGCTCAGGCAGCAGCCCTTCCCCACCCCTGGGGCACTCCAAGGCCTGCTTATTGGGGAGCTCCTCAGAGCCCTGCAGAAGTCAGACCCCAGGCTCCAGGCCCTCTCCACAGCTCAATGTTCCCTGGGGTCTGACAGCAACGCTAAACTCAGCAGAACAAGATGCCATGTGGAAGATGAGGGCCATTTGGACTTCTCCCACTTTTTTTTACACATGTGCTGTCTGAAAGGTTTATTTTAAGAGTATAGCATTTAACTGCGCCTGGTAGCACTGCCTATAATCCCAGCACCCAGGGAGACTGAGACAGGAGGATCGCAGTGAATGCAAGGCCAGTTTGGGTTACACAGTGTATTCAAGGCCAGTGTGAAGTACATAGTGAGGCCCTGCCTCAAATGTATATGTGGCATTTAGGAATTTCTTGAATTTAAACATAAACTACAATACAAAATTATCACATGAGTTTCAGCAGCAACAGCACCTCACAGGACTGAGTGCAGAGAAAGTAGGATTATTGTGATACAAATAATATTGTGATGCATTATTGTGCATTTGGACAGTGGAGCTGATGTTGAAGCTAGGTCTGGAGGGATGAGAAGGCCACACACTCTGCCTTCCAAAGCCAGGGAGGGGAAGTCCAGGAGAGGGAAGGTCACAAGCAACAACTCAGAGGTGAGAAACATTTGGAGAAGCAGCCAGGACTGGGCATGTTTAGAATACGGAGTTGGGGTGCAATGAGAAGGACCATTTTCTTGTAGGGTCTAGAATAAGAAATCTGATGTAATGACCTTGTGGATGCAGGGAGGAATAAGAGGGAGGCTCGATGCATGGATGGACCGGTGGTGAGTGGGTGAAGGTGTGGGTGGATCCATGGATGAGTAGGTGAGTGATGGATGGGTGGATAAATGTTACATAAGTAAAAAATGATGGATGAATGGTGTGGGTGAGTGGTTCAATTGATAGGAGACTCAATGTGAGGATAAATAGACAGGGAGATGGAAAAGGATACACATC
The DNA here is from genome assembly GCA_004027295.1 of Dolichotis patagonum. Lineage (NCBI taxonomy): Eukaryota > Metazoa > Chordata > Mammalia > Rodentia > Caviidae > Dolichotis > Dolichotis patagonum. The sequence continues at coordinate 21,945 of PVJX010027787.1, read as the reverse complement.
TCTAAGTGGGGAAATGGCCTGAGCAGCCAAGTTGGACAGTGTAGCCTCATATTACAGGACTTTGAGTGCTGGAGGGTTCTTCTCAGGGCTACAGCCCCATCCTTGGTATTCAGGATGATGTGCGTGTCTCTCCTTGCTCTTGCTCTTATTTCTCCCCCTGTTATTCCTCTTTACTTCAGACCCAGGTCACCACAGGAACAGAGGGCAGCTTTGTTTCTGGGCAGACTGTAAATTCCCGAGCCCTCTGCATCGTGAGAGCTGTGATGTGAAAGTACTCTTTATGGGAACCTGGGGAGACCTATGGCTGCAGGGAGGCTGAGAGGTGTGGCCATGGACACAGAAAGTGCAGCCAATTCCTAGACCGGAGAGGAAGGGAGGAAGGAAAGAAGGCCCCATGTGTGTGTCCCAACAAGGGTGTTGGAGAGGCAGCCAGGGCTTCAACATGATGGTACCGAGGGGCCCTCAATGGTGGTGGCAGCAGGCAGGTTACGTAGAGGAGGCCACCTGCAGTGTACCCTGGATGGACATGCTGACCCTCCCTCAGCTCTCTTTAGGCCTGGAAGGGCAGCCCCTGATGGTGCCTGTCATCCAAACCTCTTCAGTGTCCCCACTGCCAGGGGCTTCTCAGCCTCCAACAGCCGGGCAGGGTCGCCCTCAGTGGGAGAAGAGATTGTGTGAATCCCTGTGGAAATACTCCAGAGTCACCTTGTTGTGCCCTCCCTGTGCCACCACCTAGGGAAGCACACCGTGCTCCTCTCAAACCCCAGCACACCCTGGGGCCTCCCAGCTCCCCCACTACAGCCTGACACACAATGTGGCTCACTGAGCAGGAGCCAGGAGCTGGAGGGCAGGAGCAGGGTGTCACCCGCAGCTCTGCCACCAGCTCAGTCTATGACCTCTCCAGGTCTCAGTTTCCTGTTCTGCAAAATGAGACTCTTTCCCTTCCCTGGTTTCTCTGGCAGCCATGAGAATCTAGGTCAGGCCAGAGACACAGGTCTTTTCCTTATGAGCCCCAGGAAAGCTCATCCTTCCTGGGGTCTGGACTCACCTCAAATGCAAAGGAAATAAAAGGTAAAAGGGGAGAGAATTATCAAAGCTACCATGTACTAGGTCCTCATTGTATCCTTAGGCTGAAGTGGCCTCACACGTACTTACCACCTCATCGAGTCCTCGCAGCAACCGCATATGGTGGATTTTACCATTACACCCGTGTCATAGAGAAGCAAACTAGCTGGGAGAATGTGCCCAAAGGCCATAGAGCCATGAAGACAAAGAGGGGAGGGATGAATGGAACTTCCAGATGCCTGGCCGGTTGGCTGGCTGGATGGCTGGTAGCTGGATGAATAAAAGAAGAAAGGTAGAAAGTATAGAACAGCACATATGGTAGATGAAAGGAAGAAAAAGAGAAAGAGAAGAAGGAAGGAAGCGAAGAAACTCATATATGTTGAACACCTGTAAAGAACAAAATTGTCTGCTTCATGATTTCCCAAATGTCATCTGTCATACTTCACCCAATGTAAAATCAGACAAATTACTTCACTATCCCATTGTTGAAAAGAAAGTACAACTCCAAGAGGAAGTTCCAGGCCACTTTGGAGTCTCACCTGCATGCACAGCATAAATCTGGCCCATGCACAGCCAGGAGGGTGGGTGCAGAGAGCTAAGCCCCAGCCCCACACATCTGCTTCCACAAGACATAGAGGCAATTCCCAAACTGGTTCTCCCCACACACCTGTGCCATGCAGTGTTTGAGTTTGCAAAGTGTTACACATTCCAGCCTCACATGAAGAGTCTCAAGGCCTCAGCCTATTGGAGACTCTGAGAAATCCTCTGCAAAGAATCATGGAAGCGTGGTCCATCACTTCTGCCTTTAGCCAGCTTATTTGTACTCGGAGCGCCTTCCGTAGAATACCCGCCAGCACCTTGTGGCATTGGGGCTCTGCCCTGCTCACTCTGGAGGCACTGCCTGTGCCACCTCCTCTGCTCCATATAGGAAGCCTCAGGAAAGCCCTGGGCTGGTGGCCACTGCACTCACACCTGCCAAGGTTGTTGAATGAATGAGTGAACACCATTGGAGCCATTGCTCTGTGTGTGGGCGGAGGCTGTGGAGATGACTTACTTCAGGGTGTTTCAGTAGGGCTCTGGGAGCAGGATGGGCAGGTGAGGCACCTGCAGCTGCTGCTTCAGGTCAGCGATGCCTGTGGAAGAGGGAGTCTCAGTCTCCTGGATCTCAGGGCTGCTCCCTCCTAAGGCTGGAGAAATTCACAGTAGGAAAGTCCAGCAACCCTGATATCACAGGGCTGCACACTCCTCCTTGGGTAATGTTGACTCAGACAGCCTGATCAGTACTGGTCTGGAGGTTCACTGTGCTTACTTTGTAAATAAAAAGCAAATACACACACAAGTGCACACACACACCAACGCACACAGCTGTGGGTCCACACACACCCAGCTCTGCCCTCTGAGGGTCGTGGCCCATGGTGAGATGCTGCTGTCGTTTACCTGCTTTGGACAGTAGGTCTGATGGAATCCTGTGTGTTTAAAGGATTGTGAAGAAAAGCCAACCCACACCTGGGGTCAAGATCTCTGGGGGAAGAAGGGTGGAAGTACAGAATTCAAAGGAAGAGTTCTCCAGAGCCAGGAGGAACAACTGGCTGAGAGCTGGCTGACACTTGAATGGATGCACAGGGGAAAAAAGGGCTGGGAGCCAGGGCCCTGTGCCTGTGAGCCTGTGAGGCTTTCCCTCACTTCCAGACCAATATCAAGTTCCTACCAGGTGCCAACCCTACTGCAGCTCAGGACCTGGGGACTCTGCAGAAAAGCAAGCAAGGTAGACACGTGGAGTTTACATATCAGGGAGGAGACAGGCATAAATGCGCAAGCAAATAATTTTCTCTACACAGGGGTTTCTACTATTACACAGAGAAATTAAAGCATTAACAACAGGCACCATGACAGCTTTACATATAAGGTGAATGTTTAAATTTTCATAAGTTACTCTCTGGCTAAGCTTTTGTGGTTGCCTAGATATACTGAATTGATTCAATACCTTTACTTTTCATGGTCATTTTTATTTGGGGCAAAACACTGAGTAACATGATGCTAGAGCTGGTGAATAAGGTGGATAGGGACATATAATCATGTTTTCACTTGACAGACATTGCTGTAAATGCTTTGAATCAATTCAGGACAATGAGGCAGCTAGAAAAAGACACTCATGAAAGACTTTCAGAACTGTTTCAGAAAGGGGCAAGAGCAATGCGATGAGTATGCTCAGAGAGGAGGGAGAATAATGGGAATGTGTCTTTTACTCTAGTACATTTAAAAATGTTTTGTTTAAACATTCAGCATATTGCAGAAGGTGGACAATGGGGAAGGACAGGTCCTGTTTGGGCCTCTTTGACACACTGACACTGACACTCTGAAGAATCTAAGTGGCCAGAAGCAGTGCAATAGTGTGTGTGAGAGAAAAGTGGGATTCAAACTTGTGTCTTGTCCCCTAAGAAAAGCAAGAAGAGGAAGACACAGAAATTGTTTCTCTCAAAATAATAACAGAGCTTTCTTGAGAAAAACTTAAGGTACAGCAGGGAGTAGTTGTGCATTCCTACAATCCTGCACTCAGGAAGCTGAGGCAGAAGGATACCTGTGAGCTTGAAAGCAACTTGAGCTGCACAGTGAGTTCAAATTCAGCCTGAACTACATGACAAGACCCTGGCTCAAAAAACAAAACATAAGCAAGTATATAGGTATGGCAATAGTGCTGTTTTTTCATAGGTAAAAGCACAAATTTTCATATAAATGTGAGTGAAGGGAGAACTTACTCTCTACAATACATACCTAAGAAAAAAACTAGTATAGTGATTAAAAACTATTTTTTAAAGAATTTTAACAGTTATGCTAAAGGATACTGTGGCTCCAAGTTCTTTAATCATTCCTGTATCTACACTTTTTGCCACCTGAATTTGTCATTCTCCCCAGTGGGGAAGTAGAGGATGCTTCTGACGCCCTGCTCTGGGCTCGGCCATGTGAAGAGCTGGTGGTGCTGATCTACACGATGCAGGCAGGGGCTCAGGATGTGCTGGGTGGCAGCACTTACCCTCTGTGCTCTGCCTCCACCAGGAGAACATGCTCCCCGTTGTCCCTCTGGTCCCCGCAGGATGAGAGACCTGCGAAGCAGATCTGGACCCAGTCAACAGCCTGGAGTGCAGCCCAGCCTAGATCTGCCACACAGCCAAAGAGTGATTAGTGATAGTCTGGGGTTTGTTATGCAGCATCACTGTGACAGTAGCTGAATGGCACAGTGACTGTGAACTGACTCTAATTCTTTACCATGCCGTGGGGGAAAGATATTCCCACACATGCGTACAGGGAAGGTAGGGCTCTGAAAGGTAATGGCGCTTAGATCTGAATTACAATTTTCTTGGTATTGTACTCTGTTTCCCATATGAGGCTAGATTAGAATGAGCAAGAATTGTTTTCATAGGCAGAAGAAAAATGGCTGCAAAATCAAGAGCTGGGTGTGTGTTGGTGTAGAGCACAGGCAGCAGCCTTAATGAGGAAGCCTCAGGGCCCCTGCTGGGGCTGCTGACCTGCTGCTCTCCACCTCCCACCTTGCTCCTCTAGGACACACAACAGGTCACAGAGGCTGGTCAGACGCATAAGGGCCACCGAAGGGCTCTCCGTCCAGTCCTGTGAAGACAGGTCTCCCGTTATTGTCACACCAAGACTGTAAACATCTAGGCAGGGCAGTGAAGGCAGTGTGTGGCCCAGAGTCTGATGTGCTGAGCTCCATCCCTCCAGGTGTTTAGCAGGAGGAAGAGCTTCCTGGATGAGAGCTGGCCAGGACTCCACCCCAGGCTTGCGCGCAAACTCTGCGGCTTCCAAGCTGGTGGCATTCAGAGCCTTGATTTTCCCACTTGTAATCAGAAGCGGTCCTCACCTCAGAGGCATCTGTGAGTGTAAAATTAGCTTCTGGGTAGAAAGTGCATAGCAGAATTGATAGATTTTTTTCCTTATGTGCCAGCTCCTTTTGTCGCTGGACAGCGCCCCCTTGTGTTATTTTCACAAATCGACGTGTCAAGCCACCAGTTAGAGCTAAGGCTCCTATGATGTGTCAAAAGGTCATTGCACTTGTCCTTTTAGCTCTGTCCCCTTTAAATTCCAAATGAAAAACCCGCGGTTTTTTTGAAGCTTCTGAAGGGTGCCTGCGTCTCTTCAGCAGCCCTCCTGTGCCCTGAAGGAAGGCCTCTTTTCCTTGCTCCTGGTATCTCTTTTCTCCCTTAACCTGAGAGAAACCAGACAGTTGGTGCCCTGTTACACTGGAGTGGACAGGGCCCTTGCTCCTGGGGGTTTATCCCCAGTTCCAGTTCTCCCCGACCAAGCCACTCTCTCTTTCACTCTTCCTTTCCTCTTTTCCAGGGAATCTCTGCCACTGCAGTTACCCCAACAACCGTCCAGCCTCATCTCTCCAGGTTCTCACAGATGAGCCAACTCTCACTCAGGGGCCTGTCTCTTAAGTCATAGCCTGGGCCAGGCCCCTCCCTCGCTCATCCTCCAGGACCTCATTTCCCCTTTTTTCTCCCCTGCTGACCACTAGTGGACCCATACCCAAACGCAGCCCTGTGGTTGGTGATGGTCCACTACAGGCCCATGACCCTGTTTTTGTCAGTCTTGGCCCCAACTTCTTTCCTTAGCTCTAACTAAACTTAGGGCCTTTCCCCTAGCACCTATAATTTTAAGCCCATTGGAGCTCATGTATGGGCGACCGTTCCTGTTACACAATCGTCATCTTCCCCAGACTCCCCTCCTCTTGCTGATTGTATTCCAATATTTTCCTTTCTTCAACACCTGCTATGTCAGCATGCTGACCTTTGTCTTCCTCAACCTTCAGCTGGAACATCTGCTGACCCTCCTATGTCTCCAGGAGACTTAATTTATCTCAAATGCCCTAAGCTCACAGGTACAGGACTCCAACCAAAGTGGAAAGATGTGTTCTGGTCTACTTCACAACCCCAATTGCTGTCAAGGTCACTGAACTACCTTGTTGGTTCCACATCCTCAACACAGAAAGATACCGTCCATTATCCGGTAATCTCGACCCAAAACAAATAGAGTGGTCATCCCTTTCCCTGTCCCCCATCCACCTTTGCCTCACTAAAGATCAACTGGTGACTGCAAACACCCACTTGACAGATGTGACTACAAATATCCACTTGACAGATGCTTTGCTACTCAGGCTGGTTTTTGGCTCTGTACGGCCTTATAGTTCTTTCTGCTGTAGTAGCCCTTCCACCAGTCTTTCCTGAAGACTCTCATGCTGTACACAAGGTTGCCTTCACAGGGTTCTTCCTATTCATAATTGGGCTCTTTACTGCTCTCAGTTGTCTTAGCAAACATGATATTCTTGCAAATTTGGACACTACTCCTAATTCCCCCTTCACAGCCACAACTTCCCCTCCTCCCAATCCATCAGTTCTATGTTATCAAACATGGATGAGTAGTTGGCTACACCCACACTATTATTGCTCAAGTCAATTGGACTTGAGGACCCTTCATTCTTAACATCTCTTGCAGTGTCCTAACTGCTACAGGTACTCATAATGGACAACCTTTATATGCAATTGCTGCTCCCCAATTTTATCTCTGCCCTCAAAATCCTGACTTCGTATGTGCCATGTTTGGACCATTCCAGTTTTCATTTCCCCTGCTGGGTTGTGAATCCATAGGATGTAGTAATCTTCCATTTTGGACAAATCACGATGATTACATTTACATAAACATAACTACCACACATACAGTACATATTGGACATGGGTCTGACATGTTCACATACAAACCAAGAAACTTTCCTGCTACTTCCGTGCTGTTGAACTTGGGGATTACAAATATATATTTTTTTCTCAAAAAAAATTCTATAACACTTCAAAAAGAGCTTCTCTCTACCATACCCATACCACAGAGACCCCTCTTATCTTCCTCCTCACTCTCCAGACTCGTTTCTCTACCTCTAGTGAGGCTTCACCTTCTCAACAAGAGTCACCAGTTTCTAAGAACAGTACTCCAACTGTCAGAGGATGATGCTTATCTCTCTGATTGTTGGCTCCGGCTACCTTTACAACGAGATCTATACATGGCTTACCTGGTTCAAATGGACCAATCCACCTTTCAAACACATCCACTAACCACAATTGTCGGACCCCTCCAATTAGACACTGGACAACTCTGGCCTACAAATCGGATCTGTGTACACCCTGCCAGTGACTCCAAGGCCACTTCACAGGTAGTACTTTATCTTCCTGCACTCACTTACAAAATGTGTCTCAGAAATCACCACCAATATATCTACCCCATGGACAATTCTTTGTCTATAGGCATGGAGCATATACCTGCCTCCTGTCAGTCTGGCAAGGCTCTTGTCCAGTAGAAGTTGTGGCTCCACAAGTAACACTCTGTACAAAAACACAATTCATACAGGGACAGAAAACTTCTCCCTCACTTACCCCTCATACACTTACACACAGAGCTGCAATAGCTCCTGTCCTGACAGGAATGGGAGTATTTTCAGCTATAGGAATGGGGGCAGGGGGAATTGGAATGAATGTCCATTTTTATAGTCAGTTATCATATGGTGTAAGAACCTCTATGGATGCAATCTCTGAGTATGTTATCTCTCATCAGGACCAAATCCATTCATTGGCTGCAATCCCGCTCTAGCAGGGACGTGGACTTGATGTACTTACAGCTGAAAAGGGGTGGGGGGACTGTGTGATGCTGTGGGAAGAAAGTTGCTGTTCTGTAAACCACTCAGGTATTGTAAAAGGACAGGGAAAGAGGCTCAGAGAACTTGCAGCAAAACTGGGAAAGGGGTACAGAGCCTCCAATTACACTCTCTGGTCTTCTCAGTGGCCTACATTAGATTCATGGGCCCCTACCCTACCTCCCATCTTAAGCCACCCCTTATCGCCATTATCCTATTTTTGCTCATAACTGCTTGTGTCTTTAAATTTCTTCTGGTGTTCATTCAATCCAGAATCCGTGCATTCACTGCCAAAGAATTTCTCGTCCAAAGCGACATCTATGCCAAGCAAGCTGGTGAGAGGCCTACCTGTCACCCTGACAACGTCAGCCATCCCAATACCAAATATGATGCCTCTGTTGAGCAGGAAGTAGCTAGAGAGACATGTCAACCCCTAATAATCAAAAGTTGGGCATGACAGTTTTTTCATATACCAGCTCCCTTTGATCTTGGACTGCGCCCCCTTGTGTCCTTTTCACAAAGCCACAAGTCAAACCTCCTGTTCTTTGCGCATGTGCAAAGGCTTCTCTCAGCTGTCAATGTCATTCCACCAGCCCCGTTAGCTCAGTCCCTGATAAATTCCAAATGAAAAGCCCAGGGTTTTTCCTAAAACTTCTGAAGGGTGCCTGCCTCTCTTCAGCAGAACCCTGTACCCTGAGCAAAGACCTGGTTTCCTTCCTCCTGTTATCTCTCTCACTTTTCTCCCTCACCCCAAAGGAAAACAAACAATAATGCCAAAACACACTGAAGCTAGAGAAAGTGGAAGTTGTTTTTACTGCTTGCAAGGGGTCCAGGAGGACAGGGGTCTTCATCTCAGAGCTCTTCTTCTTGTTCTTTGCTCCTCTCTCTCACCCTATTTATTCCCACCCTTGACCAAGCTACCCATGCCTCCATTGTGACCCTTTTTTTGCTCTGAATAATAGCAAAAAGCAGTCATTGAAAAACAAATGCTGTGCAAGCCTGCCACCTCGAAGCTGTATTTGGGATCTGCAGGCAGCTCAAGGAATTCTGCAGCCAAGGTGGAAACAAGTTGGACAGATGTATTCAATGTTGCCTGGAGGACCTGACCAGATTATCCGCCAGGGCTGTGAGTACCCAGAGGGACAAGAAACGGCCTATGGTTATAGTTAATAACCTTATGGCTAAAATGTAGCCTCATATTTGGTGCACGGGCTATAGAGTCACACTTCCGGAATTCAAATCCTGACCGTACCTGTGAGGTTAGGGAAACAATTCTACCTGTTTTGGTGTCAGTTTTTTCATTTGAAAAATAAGAATAATCTTCCAAATGGAAATTGGAATACTTCTACTGAAGTTTAGGTGTCAAATGGCTCCATAAGGTCCTCCTGTTTTAAAGGCTTTGGTCCTGGGCTGGCACTGTTGGGAGTTGCAGGAGGACCTTAAATCCCTGGGGTGTGCACACCAGCCCCCTCCTGTTTCTCTTACTTTCTGTCTTATATGATGAGCAGTTTGCTCTGACTTGTTAAAACAATGGAGCAACTTGACCTCAGTCTGAATTTCACAATCTTAAGTCAAAGTAACCTTTTCTGCTTATGAGTTACTGCCTTAGGTATTTCATTATAGTTGTGGAAACTGACAATACAGTTTCTCCAGACTACTGAGGAAGTGAAGTTGATAAAGTATATACAACACCATGCTTCGTATCTGTCACTGTAAACTTAATAGTTATTTTTGTACTCCTTAACTGACTGTCAACCAGAGCAGCTTCACCCAGCTGAATTGGGTCAGCATGCTTGTGGGTGTAGAAGATCCACTTGAAGGAGGATTGTTGTCAGAATGGTATGAAAAGGAGAATGAGAGGGAAGGATTTCAGCTGATTTGTTTTGGAAGAGCTTCACTGTGGCTGATTTTTCTCAGAGGAGCTTCTGATCTCTTTAGAGGAGCACCAGTCTTTCCCTTTACCTTGCGCATCATCTCCTAGCTTTCAGTGCAGATTCTTCAGTTTCCAGCACTGGCCTTTTGGCTGCTGGAAAAGACGCCTCTGCTTCTAAAGCCAACACACTGATCTCCACAGTCGTTCATGGTAGAACCTTCTGCCTCCTGATTTGGACTCCAAAGGGACATTTCCTTGGGTTCCAGCCTTGGCTGCATCCTTCAGATCTCCACGGCTAGGACAGATGTTTCACCCTCTTCTAAATTTGACTCTGTGGACAGCCATTGTAGGCCAGTCTTGTAAATGTCTGTATCCTACATTCAATCTGATTCAGACCATGTGCAGTCTTTTGAGGAGCCTTGCCCTGGCCCCACAAGCTAAAGCAGCACTAATATAATGACCTATTACTACGTTTGTTTTACAATTACCAGCAACATAACTGAATGAAATTAAATCATGTTTGTGGAATGCTAGTAGTGTACTTGACCATGATGAAAGGTTAACATGAGATATGATTAGCATGTTGAATAATCATGGTCAGTGTTTAATGGGAGAAAGTGAAGGAAGACACGGTACTGTTGAGCACTAATCATTTCTGACTTTTAAGGACTAGGGAGTCATTCTTTTAAATTTGTGTCTGAAGTTCTATGATTCTGGAAGGATATTGTCACTGGGAGAAACTAAGTGAACACTAGGTGACAAAGGAACTCCATGGTATTATCTATATAATTTCTTATGGATCTAAAAATTTCACAATAGAAAGTTTAAAGTAAAATTCCACTTGAATGTGTGAAAGTACTCTTATGATGGAAGAGAAGGTATTGCACGTTTCCTGAGCAGTGGAGCTAGAGTTCAGCTGCAAAGGCTGTAGGGTCCCGTTGTGGCCTCTATGATAATCAACACTGTCATTTTGCTTTACTTCTCTTTGTCATATTTTACAGTGGGGTTGCAATGACAGCACTCATCTCTCAGGGCAAGACCAGGCTACAAGCAGGCACATGGGAAATCTGGGAGATGCCCAGGGCCTGGGCAGCCCTCAGGGGAATGAACGCTGTGGGACTCTCCAGCCACACCTCAAAGTGGCCAGTGAAGAGACTCTTCCCTCAGTAAGAGCAGGACCCAGGGGTACAGTGAGAGTGCTGGTTACCCCAGGGTGGGGGGTTCCTGGAAGGGCACGGGGGTGGCTTCAGGGAGGTGGAAGTTTCTGTAGGTTGATCTGGAGGGTAGCTACCCTGGCACCACATCGGGGTGTTCACAGTAAATCTCTGGGCTCCTTCATGGATTATACTTGAATCTTAAATACCCAAGTATAAGTGAATATTGGGATCATTGAACATTTAAGGGGAAAATATCGAAACTGAAGGATTGGGTCTCTCTTTTACACCAAAATTAATTTTAAGAATAACTAGAAAAGCTAATGGTATGTAGTTATCCATTTTCTGGAGGAAGAAGGACATTTCCCAGGTTAAAGGCAATGAAGAGCATCAGTGAACAGCACATGTGTGAAAATACTCATAGAGCTACCAGATGGTAGTCGCCCTGCTCCCCAGCCCCTGACACCCAGGAGTCACTCAGTTAACATCTGTGGTAACAATTAAATCAATGACTCGGCAAGGTTTTTTCTGGATGCCTGCAGTGTGGAAGGTGTGAGGGAGAATGGGACAGGCAGGGAATTTTGGCTCAGGTAAAGACACCCTGGGACACCCTGGGTCTCTGCAGTAGGGCAGCAGCTTGTTCCCAGTAGGCAGAGTCCATGCTGAAAGCCTCTTCCTTCCCAGCCCCTGCTGCATCAGCTGCCCAGGCTCTGCTTCTCCTGGGGAATCCAGAGAGCAGCAGTTAGGACTGGTTACTAGGAAGCAAGTTTTGGACTATTTATATATTTATTTATTTATCTGTTGGAGGTGTTTCTTCGTTTTAAATATTTTTTCAGTACCTATTTGTAGTACATAATGATTACATTTATCACGGGTAGTTGGTACATGTGCCTAACACATCTTTGTTCTTGTTATGTCCCCTTACCTTCCCTTTCCTTCTCCCTCCCCCATCACTTGGCCCCCTCCCCTTTTACAATATGTCTGTCTCCTAGTTTCCTATTATGTCTTTTATTTTGCTGCTTATTCATATTTTGGGTTATAAGAGAAACCATGTGATATTTAAGTTGTGTGTCTGATTTACTTCACATTACGCTTAGGCCTCAGGGCCACTGCCTTGGAAGTGATTTCCTAGCTGAGGCCCTTTGCCCAGGAAGTGGTTTCCCAGCTACAGATTCTTCTGGACTGTTTTCCTTGGGCATAATCGTGATAGATCAGGTAAGGACCCAACTAATCACTACAGGAAAAGAGACATACTCAGAGATGTGTGCACCGCTTATTTTGCTTTGTGCAGTTCAGAGGTTTCCCAAGCCAGGAGAATAAAGGCCACTGACCGGGGGGAGACTTAGAAGCTGCAGAACTAAGCTGGATCCATTTCCTTCCTGAGTCCTCATTTTCTGAAGGTACTTTCTATGCAGACTACAGATGATCTTCAGTTAGTTCTATGGGAAACTGGTGAAACTCAGCCTGGGGTGACAGGAGCCATTCACCATCTCTTCTGCACAGAAGGAGCAAGCGGAGCACAGAGAGTCTATTCCTCTCCCAAACCTCACAGTAGCTAAGCCAGTGAATGGGGAATGGGCACACTGGCATGTCTGACTTCAAAGCTGATGATTTTAAGCACTGTGTTATGTCACCTCAAATCTACTCCAACACAGAAGATGCCCATAGAGGACAAACTTCATGTGCCAGCAAGGTATGCAAGTGGCCATGAAAAGTATTAATATAGTGCTGAGAGTCATGTAGAGAGGGCTTATGCTTTTGGGCCACCTGGACAAGGACACATAGTGGCAAGAAGCATGCTCACATCTGCATGCACATAAAGGAAATCTTACATGCAACATAGGGACAGTGACAAGCAGGGAGACACGTGTGCACACACACAGAGCTCCAGCAGAATCACTCCATTTCTCAGACTTTGGTGGCATCACAGTAACCCCAGGAGATGGGGCTTATTGTAACCCTATGCCACTTACCCCTGAACAGAAGACCTCAAAGATGTCCCCGACATCTCTGCTAGGTGATTTGTGTTGTCTTTAGGCTAAGCGGGAACAGATGTCCAGCCTGTGGCATGTGGCAGCCACCTGGGTGTGTGTCAGGGCAGATAGGGGCCTCTGGTGATTACAATCCAAGCCCAGGTCTTCCATGAGGCCTGACAGGCCCATATCCTCCAGTCACTAGCACTCATCTTTCTCTTTGGCCAGCAGAGGGGGAACACCAGACAAACTTACCCAGCTCCACAGAGGTCACAAACACAGGCATGAGACCCATGGAGAACACATGCTCACTAGGGGCCAGAGCTTCTGCACAGCTCATCCTGAGACCCATTAACAAAGACCAAACACTGTATGAGGAGAAGAGCTAGTGTGGCATCTAAGAACAGGAGGAGTGATGGCATTAGCGAATCTCTGGCCCTAAACCTGTCATATCCCCAGCCCTTGGGAACAGAGGCAGCTTGAGGAAGAGCCTGTGTATTCTGGTTTTGGAATGTAACGAGAAGCTCACTTCCCCTCCAAATGTGGCAGAGACCACCACAGAGCCACAGAGCCCTGCCATGCAGTGTGTGGGCAGACACTTGGTGCCCTCCCTCTTCAGAGACCTACTCTTGTGTGTGTTGGCCTTTGATTTGTGACTCCACCTCTCCTTTTGTAGCTCCACCTCTCACTTTGTGGCTCCATTCCAGCCTGGAGGCTCTGATTCCCCCATGATGCCAGGACTTTCCTGGCTTGTATGGGATCCCTTCACTACCCTGGAACGTGGACTGTTACCTGCTCCTTAATAATGTTTTTGTTTTAAATTTTATTTTGAAGAAAAAAAAACCCCAACATTTCAAATCACAATATTAGAAGACTAATAATGGCCAGTACATTGTGTGTTGTCATCTTTAAATTAGTTACTCAGTATAGAAGTTAACAGCATTTAATTGTTTAAACAATATTAGCACAAAACTTTCTTTTCAATGAACTGAGAGAAATTAGTAGTATAACTATCTCAACTATCATATATATGTATTTTTCCTCTTCTTTATTTTCACCATTTCACCATCCTAGTTTCTCTTTCCTTTTAGAATTTCTTCCCATTTTACTGTATTTATAGTACATTTTGGATCTTACTTACTTTCTCAGTTTCTCACACTAGGGAAACAATATGATGTGTGCACATGTGCATCTGGTTTATTTCACTGAAGAGTATGGTCTCCAGTTGCATCCTTTGACCTATAAAATTCTCCAGATTATCATTCCTTATATCTGAGTAATAATCCATTGTATAAGAAGGCCACCTCTTTTTTATCCATTCCTTGGTTGATGGGCATTTGGGTTGTTTCCAAGGTCTGGGTATTACAAATTATGCTGCTATAAACATGGGTGCACATATATTGCTGTGGTATGATATTTTTCATTCTTCTGGAAACATATTCCAAAAGAGGAACAGCTGGGTCAAATGGACCTCCAATCCTAGTGTTTTGAGGAATCTCCACACTGATTTCCACAGTAGTTGCACCAGCCTGCATTCCCACCAACAGTGGAGAAGGGTTCCTTTTTCCCCCACAGCCCATCCAGCATTTGTTATTGATTGATTTCTTGATAATAGCCATTCTTTCTGGGGAAAGAAGGAATCTCAGCATCGTTTTAATTTGCACTTGTCAAATGACCAATGATGTTGAACATTTTTTCATATATTTGATTGCTATTTGTACTTCTTCTGAGAAATGTGTATTGCTGTTTGTACTTCTTCTGAGAAATGTGTATGGGCATTTTAGATGCCCATTTCTGAATTAGGCCTTTAAATTTGGGAGATCTGATATTTTTGAGTTTGTTATATGTGTTCAATAATAATTTTTTGCCTGAGAAACAGTTGGCAAACATTTTTTCCCATATTGTGGTTGTCTTTTCACTCTGTTGGTGGTTTGGTTGGTGTCTTGCTGTGAAAAAGCTTTTTAATATGGTGAGATCTCAGCTGTTGATTCTTTGTGATAATTCTGGTGTGATGAGATTTTTATTCACAGTCTTTGTGTGTACAAGATTTAGTGTTTCTATTTTAATATTTAGATCTTTGATCCATTTCAGATTTAGTTTAGTAGATGATGAAAGATATAGTTCCCATTTTAATCTTTGGCATATGCAGAGCCAGTTTTCCAGCACCATTTGTTAAAGAGGCTATCTTTCCTCCAGTGAAAGTGTTTGGCACTCTAATCTGTTCCATTGATCTTGAGGTCTGTGGGTGGGTTTTTTTGCCAGCACTATTCTGTTTTTATTTCAGTAACTTTACAGTATTAAATCAAGTGAGGGAATGTGATGTTCCCTGCTTTGCCTTTATTACCTGATGCTGTGTTTGCTATTCTAGGTCTGTTCTGGTTCCAAATGAATTTTCGGGTAGTTTTCTCTAGTTCTGTGAGATATGCTGTTAGAATTTTGAGTGGAATTGCATTAAATCTGTATAACAGTTTTGGGAGTATGGCCATGTTTACTATATTGGTTATTCATATCCAAGGGCAAAGAATATATTTTCATTTTCTGATATCGTCTATCTCCTTGTTCAGACTATTATGAATTTCAATGTAGCGGTCTTTTACATTATTCATTAGATTTTTTGCTACATATTTCATTTTTTTGGATACTATTGTGAAAGGTGTTGTTTCTTTAATTTCTCTCCAAGTGTGTTTGTTATTAATGTATAGGAAGTCTTTGCCCTTGGAGTGTTGATTTTCTATCCAGATACTCTACTGCATTTGGTTATTAAATCTAACACTTTGATACTGGAGTTTTAAGGATTTTCTATGTAGAATATCTTGTCATATACAAATGAAGATAATTTAACATTTGCTTCCCTATGGTTATTCCTTTTTTTTTCTTATTCTTGTCTTATTGCTCCAGCTAACATATGTAGGGCTATGTTGAATAAGAGTAGAGACAGTGAATATCATTTTCTTGTTCCTGATTTTAAAGAGAATGATTTCAATTTTTGTCCATTTCAAATGATGTTGACTGTTGATTTGTCATAAATTCCCTTTATTGGGTTGAGATAAAGACCATATATCAAAATTTTCTGTAGGGTTTTTTTTTAATATGAAAAGTTGCTGGACTTTGTCAAAGCATTTTCTGCATCTACTGAGATAATCATAAGATTTTTGTCCTTTACTCCATGAATATGGTGTATTATATTTTTTGATTGACATATGTTGAATTACTCCTGCTTTGCTGTAATGAATCCCACTTGGTCATGGTGTAGTATCTTCTTGATGAGTTGCTGCATTCTGTTTGCTAGTATCTTATTGAGGATTTTTGCATCAATGTTCATTAGGGAAATTGGCCTGTATTATTCTTTCATGGTTGAATCCTTCTCCAGATTTGGAATCAGGGCAATGCTTGCTTAAAGGAATGAATTTGGAAGTATTATTTTGCTTTCAATTTCAATATAGAGTTTGAGTTATAGTAGCATTAGGTGTTCTCTAAGTTTCTTGTAGAATTAAGAAGTGAATCCCTCAGGGCCTGAGCTTTCCTTGGTTGGTAAGTTTTTAATTACATCTTCAATTTGATTGATATTGATTTATTTATAATATGATTGTTATATATCTTTTTTTATTCAGTTTGGTAATTCATATGTATCTAGGAATCTGTCAGTTCTGCACTTTCCATCTTATTTTGGGTACAAGTTGTCATTTCAAAAAAAAGAAAAAAAAATGGTGTGTATATAGCTCAGCAGCACAAGTGTCTGCCTGAGAAGCATAAGTTCATGAGTTGTACTTGTGGCACCAAAGGGAAAAAAAATAGAATACAAGTTTTGGAAGTAGGTATAGGTAATTGTGTTGGTTACTGTTTTCTTGTTGCTGAGACAAAATACCTGATGCACAAGATGAAGGAAGCAAAGGTTTATTTAGCTTATAGTTAGTGAAGGTTTCAGTCCATACTCAGCTGGCTCCAAGGCAAGATGATGTGGCTGAGGGCCATTCATATCATGCTGCAGCAGATACTGAAAACAACACAGAGCAAAAGGCAAAAAGGCATGGGAGGAGCAAGACTCTTTCCCTCTAGTATATTGTATGCAAGCCACCCCAGGATGTGGGCATCACTCACCCTGCCAATCCGAGCAGTAGACAATGAACCAATCACAAACTTTAGATACAGCCATCTTCTAAAGGCCTGCTCCTTCCCCCATGATGGCATCAGGCTTTTGGGGAACATTCAGATACAAACCATAACCATGATCTTCTGAATTTCTGCAAGATCTGTTGTGATTTCAAACTTTCCATACCTAATTGTGTGTATTTGAGTCTTTTCTTTCCTTTTATTGATAAGCTTGTATAAGGGTTTATCAACTTTATTTAATCTTTCAAAGAATCAACTCTTCAATTCATCAAATTTTTTTATTGATTTTTAGTCTCCAATGCATTAATTTTTGCTCTGTTGTTATAATTTCCTCCCTCCTATGAGCTTTTGGCTTAGCCTGCTCTTCTTTTGGTAGAAGTTTGAGGTTCATCATTCAGTTGTTTATATATGCTTGCTCTGTTTTCCTGATTTTGTATTTACTGCCATAACTTTCCCTCATAGGACCATTATATGGCATCATATCCCATTAATTATGGTATGTAGTATTTTCACTATCACTTCCTAGTAGAAACTGTCTAATTTCATCTTATTTAGTTTGATCTGTGGCCCACTGGTTGTTCAGTAGTGGTATTTAATTTCCATGTCTTTATGAAGTTCTTGAAATTTCTTTGTCCATGGATTTTCAGTTTCATTGAACTGTGGTCTGCTAGTATGCATGGGATAATTTCAGTTCCTTTGCATTTACTTAATCATATTCTGTGAGCTACCATGTGGTCTATTTTTGTTCCCCAATGACGAGAATAGCCAAGTTCACGTTAAAAGCTAGTATGACAAATTTCTGGAGCTCAAACAGCACATAACTTCCCCTTTGGAGCCAGGAATTGATGCTCAAATTAAGGCTCAAAACTCCCCCAAAGGCAATAACAGCCTTTCTCAGCAATAAGATCCTAAGATCCTCCAGTAATACTAATGGAGTTGATATCAGGAGATCCAGCATAACAAGCTTCTCCAGAACCAACAGTTCCAAAAAACAACACTTAACAGAACCTACACTGCTGTGGTCTTCCTCTCCATGTATCTTTTTTATGCTGGTGCACCATCTACTCTCAACACCATGCTGATTCAATTCAGCTGGTGTTAAGCTCACCACCAGTTTGTAATCCATAACAGGTGCCCTGATATTTTTTGCATACGTATTTGATATTGTATCTCTTCTTCTTGGATTGTTCCCTTTCCAAGAATGTAGTGAGCTTCTTTGTGTCTGTGAATCAGTCTTGACTTGAAATTCACTTTGTCTGAAAATAGAATAGCTATCCTTGCTTTTTTCTGGGTTCCTATCGCATGGAGTATTGTTTTCCATCCTTTAAGTTTCAATCTGTGAATTTCTGTTTGAATGGAATGTGTTTTTGGTATTCAGCACATTGTTGGTTCTTGCTTCTTGATCCATTCTGGCAGTCTGTTTCTTTTGATTGGTTGAATTGAGATCATTAACATTGATGGTTATCACTGATATGTACTGACTTACCCTTGTCATGTTATTTTCCTGTTGTGAGCTCACTCTTTATTCCCCCTCTCTCTGTTTAATGGTTTGACTTGCCTGTTGGATTCCTTCCTTTGAGGTTCAGGAGTTGCAGTCCTTATTATCTCTTCTACAATATCCTTGAAAATATTTTGGAGTTCTGGTATGATGTTCATAAATTTCTTTGGATGTTCTTTGTCATGAATGTATCTTATTTTTCCACCAGGTTTGAAAGATAATTTTGTGAGGTACATCAGTCTGGGTTGAAAGTTGTCATGCTTTATCACTTGAAATACATTACTCCAAGCTCTCTTTGACTTGAGGATTTGTGCTCTGAAATCATCTGTGATTCCAATGGGCTTTTCTATAGAGGTGATTTGTTTCTTTTCCCTTACAGATGTTAAGATTTTATTCTTGTGTTGAATTCCTGGACTCCTGACTATGCTATTCCTTGCTTTAGTGTTTTTTTTTTTTTATCATTGCTACTGGAGCTGTATGTGCCTTGTCTATCTGGCTGTCAAATTCTTTCTCTCCGCCAGGCAAGTTGTCTGCCATAACATCTGTGAACACTTCTTTTTATATCATTTGTGCTCTCTCCTGCTTTTTCATTACCTTCAATCAAACTTATGTTATTCTTTTCTGTCTCATCTAGCAGCTGCTGGATTGATTTTTCTTGTTGCCTTCCTAATTATAAGAAATCTTTCTTTTCATGACTGCTGATTGTGAGCCTGTCTTGGTATACCTGAGATCCTGTCCCCACATTGGCTTAATGTGCTCTGGATACTTTCAGTAGATGTTTTTATTCTCCCCAGTATGTGCTTGAATCTGCCTTATGGATTCCATTTCTTTCCTGTGCTGAGCATTCATGGATTCCATAATTTTCTTAAGCTCCTTTATTTTCTTTTTTCTGTATATGCTCTACCTTCACTAATCCTGGTTTTCATTGTGGACAAAATCTCTGCAGTTATGAGAAAATTTATTTTTGGTTTCACTTTCTCTAGCACCTCATTCACTTGCTTTGTTGTTACCATTTGTGAGAAGCCAGGTGGGTGGCTTTTGGATTTTTCCCATCTCATTTCTGCCTGGGTTTCCTTTTGGTGAACTGAATGTATGGGGTTGCACCTTGTTTAAGTGTCTTGTTCTTTACTTTTCTTTTTTCTTAGTGTAATTCCTGGTGTGATGCTTGTAAATTGTCTGTGGTGGGTTACTTTATTGCTAAGATTTAGAACCTTTCAGAAATGACTAATTCTCTGAGGTATCTTCCAGGTATAACTGGTCTTTTGGTTTTCAGTTGGTTGTAAGATCCTGCCTCATCAGTTTGTTGGAGATGAGAAGTTGCTGCCTGTTTGGCCCAGCCCCTGGTTCCTTGGCACTATGCACAGTATTTTCCATGACCCTCAGTCAGTCTCAGTCTTGAACTATCAGGAAGAACAGCTATGTAGAATAAGTGGTGCAAAGTGTTCTAGAAAATGACAAACTCAACTGACCATTAATTTGTCGATTTTAACCATATGAACTAGATTTCTGGTTATATAAAAATTTAAAAAATTAGAAAATGATATGTAGCATACAAGTCCTTAATATGTAAGTTATGTCCTCAGGGGTTAAAGTTTAAAAATGGGTTAGGGAAAACCCATAAAGAAGTAGAAGAAGAGGAAGAGATTAAAGTCATGGAGGGAAAGAGAGAAGGAAGAGATAAAAAGAAGAGAAGAACAGAACCACAACCACAAAGGGGCTAGAAACCATATTCCCATGTATAGAAAAACAAGATCAAACAATGAAGGAGAAAAAAAAAAACAAGAACAAAAGCACCACCACAAACACACACAAAAGAAAAGACAAACAATTGAGACAGAGACTGAAAGAAAGTGAGAGACAGAGACAGAGAGACAGACAGAGAGACAGAGAGACTCAGGTTGTGTGCTTTATCCTGAGAGGCCTGGGTTTTGCATCCTGCCCTTTAATTTTGCTCTTCCTTCCAGGTAGCATTGAATGAATTTCCAATTAGTACAGTCAAATATTTTCAGGATAAGGCAGAGCATGATTGCCGGTTCAGGTAAGTTATAGTCTGAGTCTTCAAATCAGTTTGGAGACTACATCTCTACACTGCTCACCAGAACCCTTGAAAAATGTTTGGGTTGTTAATAATGCCAAAACTATCAGACTGGAATCCACATTGACCCAGACACACAGCCACCAGATCACAGGCTGCCCTTGCCAGATGACAGAGAGGGTGAATAAATCCCTAGGTTCCACAAATATGAAAAAAGTATATTCTGCAAATTCTGTGAATATCTGAGCTTCATATTCATCCCTGGAAACATTCTCCATCTCTTGATTCCATCTGGAAAGAGATCAAAAGCAAAGAAAGCAATAAACACAAATGGTTTGAATTTCCCTGTTGGAAAAGCACATTCAATTTGCGCTTGCTGTTTTAATAAAACTGTCCACTTGTCGTTTTTAAAAAGTACATAATGCAAAATGGCCAAAGTGAAATGCAGAAGGACGATGGGCTGCAGTGCAGCTCAGCGGTAGTGTGATTACCTGACATGTGCAAGGCCCTCAGTTCAAGCACCACAAAAAAGAACAGGAAAGAAAAATAAAACCAGAAAGATGGCAAAATGTGGGATAAATGCCAGCAAACAAGACAGATGGCCAACTATCTTTTCAGGTTAAGATACATTCTTAGGAGATGAGAGGAGCTCATCCATAACAACCTGTAAGGAGAACTTCTGTGCACCTAATAGCATAGCAAACACATAAACAAGTACTGTTAGAAATGCGAAATTCACAGAAACAGGTAATTTTCTCACAGGAACCTGGCTTTTTGGATGTTGAGTTTGCCATTTCTCCACATTTCTCTTTCATATCTCCTGTCTTCATGTAATCTCTCCTCTCTGCTTTTGGATAGGTTTCCTTGGTTCTGGACACTGCATCCACTTCCACAAGCCCGGGCCACTGCCCATGACCTGGCCATAAGCCCTTAGTGCACCAGTCATTGCCTTTAAATGCCAACTGAAGACAGGAGCATCATCATGTCCTCTACGGGAGGGCAGGTAGAAGGACATCACAGTGGGGGAGTGGAGCACCAGGGGTTTCCCTGGCCATTGCTCAAGTGGACATTGCAGTTACCTGATCCACGTCCTCCCCCACCTCCCTAAAGCAGACCAGAAATGGTCTTTATTTGACATTATTGTCTGGGGACAAGCTAAGCCACCACCACCACTCCCCTTTTGAGGTGTTTTATATGGGTTTCTTTGTGGCATTTTTCCATATGCACTGATTTTGAGGTGGTTTGCATTTGTCAGAATCACCAGTCCTTTGGCAACAAGGATTCTTTTTTTTTTTTAATTTTATTTTAAAGAGAATAAAACAAAAGATGGCAGTACAGAGCAGATCAGTACAGGACATATAGGCAACACAGTACTTTACATTAAGACAACTGGACATCAACAGTAGCTATCACAATATCTCTTTCTCTGCTATAGTTGAGCATAGTTTCAAATACAATAATATCAAATATAACAAAATAGTATAAAGCCATTCAAAGAGTGAAAGAATTACAGGGCTTTCTGAACTGAACAACAGAAAATGATCAA
>PVJX010027786.1:0-24521 GCA_004027295.1 Dolichotis patagonum | reverse complement strand
CAAGGTCGTGAGTTTGATCCCCAGCACCAAAAAAAAAAAAAAGAACCCCAAAGAAGGCTGCAGTAAATATTGCATAACTATATGGTCACTGGGAGGACTCTTTGTTGTTGCTCTTTCCTGAAATATTTCAAGATTAAAAATAAAATAATAAATTCCATAAAAGGAATTTTGAGGAACATTCAAACCTCCTTTAAGGCAATATCCAGACTGACCGAAGTGGTTTGAAAGCATATCTACCTGGAATGAGGCACCCTTGATAACAGGTCAGCCAGCACCCAGGAGTCACACACCTGGCCGAGAATAGGACTCCAGAATGGAAGTGAATTCTGGAATGCCAAGTGAGCATGTTTGTAGCCCAGAGGTTCTTGTCACAAACCAAGGTCCTGTGTGTTTTAAACAGCAAATGGGAGATGGAATATGGTTCCAGGAGGAAGAGGACTGCAGTGAGTTATGTCCCTAAAGAGGCTCCCTGGCCCTTTCCACCTGCCCCTGCTTTATCCTGGGGGGTATGCTTCAGACCTCCTCCTCACATGACCTTTCAGGTCTCTGGAAAAAGTGCAGTCAACTTTTGAGGCATTTGCTGATCCATCAGAGACCCCAGAAAAGCTTGAGTTCCCTCCTCTCTTATATTAGGAACATCAGTGCCCACCACAGAGTTCCACAAACTGGAATATTCTAATGCAGATGTTGTCTTTCTAGCCTAAAACCATCATTCCCTTTCTCAACCTATGGCTATTCAGCACCAGTCTATGCCAGGCTCATATACTAAAGATGCAGTGGTGAGCACATAAGAAAAATGTGGGGCTCAAAGAGTTACCCATCTAGCAGAGGGAATTGGGTGATTAGTAAGGAAAACTGAGGAAGTAATCTATCTTGTTAATTTATCATGCATACAATACACAAAAATAAGGTACAGCTATTTTATATATAATAACACAACAATATGTGTCTGTAGAACTGTGTCAGCACATTACCCGCACACATATGTATACAGTTGGTTAGTTGATTGAAATTGCTAAGGGAGAAAGTCACCCAAGGAAGAGTAGTGGGGAGTGAGGGGGACAGGTGCAATCTCAGCTGGGGCCAAAGGGGCTTCTCTTAACGGTGACCCTGCAGAAGACCGTGACAAGCCCTGCAGCCCTCCTGGGGAAGAGCATTCCAATGAAGGGAACGGCAGACAGAAGAAGCTCTGAGGCTCTTCTGGAAACAGGAAGTGGAAGGAACCAGGAACTGCTGCCCAAGGAGTCAGGAGCAACCCAGAGACCCTGAGCATTAGAGGGGTGCGGTCCAGTGCTATGAGGGTGATCAGAAGCAGAGGTCAGGCAGAGGTGCCTTGGTGGCCCAGAAGAGATGATGTGGGCCAGAGAAGGTACAGCATGGACACAAAGGCAAGGACAGCCACTGGGTGCTGGACGTTTCATCATGGAAGATACCGTAGGGACCACTGGGGAGAGTCACTGCCAGGATGGAGGCTGGCTTGCTGGAATCCTGAGATTGTTTCCCACGTTCTCACATGTGCCTGTGCTTTCTTTTTCCACTCTTAAAATCATGCACAATGTTATCATCTGTGTTTCTTTCCTAAGCTGTTTTATTACATTTTGTGACTTAATAGGCCAGCAGGACTCAAATAAAAAGAGCGAAGTCTGTGACTGCCGAGCAGGGGAACTTAGGGTTCAGATTGCACCATCACAAATACTGTGTCCTCAAATGCACTAATCCTTCATCAGAAGGTGAACGACAGAAAAACCACCTCCTCCCCCAGAGCCTGTCTCTTCTCGGATCCTTTATTATTCTCCATAGATAGTGTAAAAATTTGATAAGGCAACATATCAGAGTTCTGGTGCGTTGCAGAAGGGGCCCATGCTTGCTGATAAAGTGAAGATGTGGCAGGTCAAAAAGTACTTTTTTATTGCTTTGGGGCTCCCGCTCAGGACTAGAGCTCTGAAGCAGCTGGCTGAGTCAGCTCATTCCTGACCATTCAACCTTCCAGAACATCATCTCTGCAAATCTGCAGTGCAGCACTGATTTCTAAGCCTATCCTCTGGGTACAAAAAAAAAGTTCATGATGGCAGGGTGGGGTGGGCAACTAACTCCTCAGCCACCTTAACAACAGCAAATAGCAAATGCTTGGTTCCTCCAGGCAAAGAGAATTACTGTCCTAGAAGCACAGGTCCAGAATAGAGCATCCTCCCAGCTCAGCCTCACCACAGATTCTACAGTGTTTAAAATGGTTCAGACTCTCTCGGAATATATAATGTCTGGGTTTTTGTCCTCAATAAAACAGTCAGCACTGGGAACCATAGACAAAACAAGGTGGTCATAAGTTGGTAGTTGTCATTGTTGAAGTTAGGAAATGGGTACACAGCATGCAATAAACTATTCTACTTTTTATATATTTGAAATTTTCTATAATAAAAAAATTAACCATCCAAGAGCAATTTGGTAATGTCTAATAAAATAACAATACACTTTTTGACTCACTGAGTGATAATGCTTCTTGAAACTCATACTACAGATCTACAAGTATAAATGCCAAATACACACTGGTAGTTATAACACTTTAAGAGTACAAGGCTGGAAACAAGCTAACTGTCCAACAAGAAGACACTGATGAAGTCAGTTATGACACACAACCAAACACTAGACTAACATGCATGCAGCTGATAAAAGGAAAAAAGACACTCTGTGTCTGGACTTGGTACACTGTTCATGGTAAATTCTAGTGGGCTGAATCATGCCTCCCCGAAGTTCACATTTTAATTAATCTCTGGAACCGTGACTATTTCAAATATATACACATATACAATGGATTTTGCACATGTGATCAAGTTAAGGACACTGAAATGAGGAGATCATCCTGGATTACCCAGGTAAACCCAGTGTCATCACAAGAGCCCTTAAATAGGGAGCAAAGAGAGTCGGTATCAGAGAAATTTGAAGATGGCACCCTGCTGGTGGCTTAACACAGTGGAGCCCAGGACATAGCCTCTGGAAGCTAGAGAAAATGAGGAAATATCTCCATCTTAGCCCAATAAGACCCAGTTTGGATGTTTGGCCTCCAGAACTCAGGAAAAAAAATTTAATTCATGCTGTTTTAAACTACTAAATCTCTAGCAATTTGTTATAGCAGCACTAAGAATACATAATTTGGCCAGGTATGGTGGTGCACATCTGTAATCCCAGCACTTGGGAGGCTGAGGCAGGAGGATTGCTATGAGTTTGAGGCCAGCCTCAAGTGAGTGTAAGGAGAACCTGAACTGCATAGTGAAACCCTGTCTCAAAAAGACCAACAAAAGAAAAATAAGAAAACAAGAAGTCACCAAGAAGCAAGCCCTCCCTGCAAATCAGTGCTATGGGGAGGCTGCTGTGGGAACAGCTAGACACCAGCCTTTCCCATGAGTCAATGCCATAAGCACTGCCATAAGCGACTAACTGATCTGGAGAAATACAGACTACGATGATGGTTATTGAGGTAAAACACAATTTAATGCCTATGGTGTTTACAGTTTCACTGACTTTGCAGATTTAAAGCCAGCAGTCTGATCATCTATTTACAGGATAACAACACGCAATGT
Organism: Dolichotis patagonum; assembly: GCA_004027295.1. Lineage (NCBI taxonomy): Eukaryota > Metazoa > Chordata > Mammalia > Rodentia > Caviidae > Dolichotis > Dolichotis patagonum. Next base: position 20,946 of record PVJX010027786.1, on the reverse strand, counting down.
AGCATCTATGAGAGAATCTCCCTCTGAAGATAGTAGCCATTGTTAATTCCCTATTACCTTGTTTTGAAGTCCTGTATCATTTTTCATTGTTTTGTTGGGTTGGGTTTTATTCTGTTTTGTTTTGCTTGATTTTATTATATCCAAAGTCATGGGCAGCTATTTCAGAGATAACAAGAGATACTATGGTAACCATTTTGGATTTACTACTATCTTGTTTTGAAGTCCTTTATTATATTCATTGTTTGGTTTTTATTGTTCTGTTATGTTCTGTTCGGTTTGATTTTTACTATGTCTGAAGGTATTGACGGCTATTTTGAAGACAAAAAGAGGCATTATGGTAACCATTGTTGATTTCCCATTGTTCTGAAATCCTGTGTCACTTACACTGGTTTTTATTGGATTTGTTTGTTTTGTTTTGTTTTGTTTTGTTTTTTGTCTTTTTGAGACAAGGTCTCACTATGTGGTTCAGGCTGATATTGAGCTCACTTTGTAGCCCAGGCTGGTCTTGAACTTGCAATGATCCCCCTACCTCAGCCTCCCAAGTGCTGTAATTACAGGAGTGTGCCAACATGCCTGGCACACTGGTTTGTTTTGAATGGCTTTATTCTGTTTTATTTTGCTTGTTTTTATTGTCTTTAAAATAAAAAAGACTAAAAAAGCCATACATAGAAAGAAGTAGGGTGCTATCATGTATAGGTGATGAATTGATACAAAGATACAGAGAGATGAGGGGGGAACTGGTGGTTGGGCTTGGAAGATTGTTTTAACTAATAAAAACAATAACATTTCAATTAAAATAACTCTCCCTCCATTGCTATGACACACAGATTTTCAAGGTTGATCTGTGTTATAGTTTCTGTCTGGATGTCCCCCCAAAGCCTCTTGTGATGGGGGGGGCTTTTTGGAGGTGATTGAATCTATAGAGTTTGTGATTGGTTCATTATCTATTGCTGGGATTACTGGTATGAGTACTATACCTATCCTAGGGCAAGTATCTGTGTACAATGTAAGGGAGGAAAAGAGGCTTGCTCTGCCCCTTTTGCTTTTGTTGCTTTTGTTGTCTTCCTCATCATTGAACACTGCCCCTTCTGCCATGCCACCTTCCCTTGGAGGCCACAGATTATGCACTGAAACCTCTGCAGACTGTGAGCTAAATAAACCCTTCCCCCTTTAACTTTGAGTGTTGGATATTTTGTCTCAGCAACAAGAGAAATTAACCAAGACAATTTGTTTAAAACATATACACTCAAGCAGCATGGGAAGTCATCTTTCGGTGGTCAAGTTCCCAGGAAATCTAGGGAAGAAGCGATGGAGATAGTAGAAAAATCAGATTTCAGGAACTCCATGGCATCCCCTAACCCAAAGGGAACCATCCAGAGTCTCTTTCAAGATTACTCAAAGAGGAAAGTTCTCGCAGTAACATACAAGCTCAAATTATCTTCTCCAGTCTCCTCTAGATTCTACACTCTTTCCCAAAAGATCCTAAAGTAGCAAAAAAGACAGGTACCACCTTTCTTTTTTTTTATACTAGGGGTTGAACCCAGAGCCTTTGCACTGAATTGCACCTGTGGCCCAGTTTTTAAATTTTTAAGACAGGGTCTTAGTGATTCATTAAGTTGCCCAGGTTGGGCTCAAATTGGTAGTTTTGCCTCAGCTTTCCAGTATGCTGTGGTTACAGGTGTGTACAATACACCTGGATAAGTGCCACCTCTTTGTGGGGTCTGCTCTGACCTTCAGTGCCCCAAGTAGGCCAGGGATAGTTTCTTCCACCCCTTTTATCTACCAGAAAATCCTCAATGATCCATTTTATGTATAAGTCAGGGAAGCCAAGGAGGACTTTAATAGCCCCAGGAAAAAATGATTCCAAACCTAAAGTGATTAGCTTTATGGAAGCCATTAAGCAAATGTATGGCCAATTCGAAGTTATTCAGCCTTGAGGAAACCTCCAAGAAAATGAGGAGTAGAATTCAAAGGTTTTTGATTATCCAAGTTCACTCAAGTTCTAATTTAAGTACTACACCATCATTACCATGTGTGTTATGTACCATCAGATTTCTGTTTTCAGTGTTGGGGTTGCCTACCACTGTGATACATCCCCAACTCTCAACACTTCTTTAAAGAATTCAAAATAGAGATGGCATCAGGCCACCTGTAAATGTTTACAGAAAAGTGCCAACAGCAGCTGGGTCTGGTGGCACATGTCTCTGTCATCTCAACTCTGAGAAGCAGGAGGATGGCAAGTTCAAGCCCAGCCTGGGAAACTTGGTGAATTAGCAATATCCTCTCTCTCAGTTTTAAAAAAAATGGTGCAGTTCATTGCAAAAATCTTGAGTACAATCCCCATTGAAAGGGGAAAAGCAGTCTTGAACATCCAATATGGTGTTAGTGAGGAAGCGGGGGATGGAGAGTATTCTCTCTGGGTGAGCCCAGTTAGGTGAAGATCAAGAATATACAAAACTTATCAGTGAAGATGGGAATCAGCACAGAGCTCCCCTGGGTAGGGAAGGAGGTTGTGGTATGGGACGGGGAAGAAAGGAAACTTCTAGGTGCTAGGGGGTGTTATGTACATCTCAATGGTAGCTGTACTTGCATTAATTTTTGAGAACAGCAGTAACAATCCCATAGCCTGCATGACCTGAGATAATAGAAGTGGTTGGTTGCACCATTTTATCATCCCAGAGGATGTTTAAGTCTGACATCTGAGTGTTGACAAGAGCATGCTCACTTGGACAGCTCCAGGACAGGATCCTTCCTGGCACTTCCATCCTCTGGGAGTACCCGGCAGTCCTTGGGCTTCCTCGGTGTATAGATGCATCACACTAGTCTCTGCCTTCAACTTTACAAGACTGTGTGTGTGTGTGTGTGTGTGTGTTCGTGTGCATGTGTGTATGTGTGTGTGTCTCCACCTGTGCCCTAATCTCTTCTTCCTAGAAGGACACTGGTCACACTGCAGCATCTGTATGATCTCCTCTTTACTGATTACATCTACAAGGAAGTCTCACTCTGAGGAGCTAGTGGTTAGAATATCTACATATTTTGGAAGGGAGACAACTCAACTCACAACAATAGATATATACATATTTTAATTATCAAATTGCATATGCAGAATGAATATACTTTACTGTATAAATGTCATACTTAAATACCAAAAAAAGAGAGGAAAACAACAGATAAGCAACAGCCACCAAGTCCCACTTCTTTGTCAGCTTCTGAGAGCTAGAACCAGAAATAATACCCCTACTTACTAAGGCAGAATCATGTACTTTAAAAAATTATTTTTCTCTCCCTCAAGGCATCAGACACACACTCCCTCCCCTTAGAGTCTGCCAGGGCTCCTGAGAGTGGCCCTTCCTGAAGGTTGGGAGAGAAGGGTGGCAAAGCAGCCATCATTTTCAGAGTGAAGTCGCCCCTAAATTAGCAGGACCAGCCAGCTGCTCCCTTCCCACCCCCACGTGCCACACTTGGCGGACGAGAAGGAATTTTTAAAGACTGATTACACATTCTTTTTTATTGGTGCCATGTTTGTAGTATTTGTTGTCCCCAGCTGGTGCCACAGTGGGTGATATAAAAAGGCCTATGAATAATGTATACAACAGCCCCCGAGTCATCAGAGAACCCTGCTGCCAAGCAGGCTGAGATGTGGGATTAGAGTGGGCATGAGAGAAATGCATTTTCCTGTCCCTTTGTCCCTGAACCCCACGGGCTACAGTCAGCTGGAAAAGGAGCAGGTAGGATCTTCACCCAGCCCTGGAGGAAATCACAACAAGCACGTTCAGTGAATTCAAACATTCCAGCCCCACTTCCAGAAATCTAACCTGTATGGTCACAGATGCACAGATATTTAGGAACAAAGATGTTGTTCCAGCTGTGATAATGGGTGTTGGTGAGAGGTGCAACTAAAGCTGATGATGCTTTAGTTTCCCCCAGAAAGTCCCTCTTGAACCATGAGTCCCTCCAGAAGTACTACTTCCTGAGGAGACTGTCTTATCATGAGCAGATCTATGTGGATCTTAAGTGATTCGCGCTATGTGACTTTATAGAGTAGGAGTTTAAGGGCTGTGAAACAGAAAGACCATGAAGCATGGTTGGGTGATTTTCTAGGGAGAACTGGAGAGTTACTTGTGCATGGGTTGAATTACCTCCTGAGCTCTTTGCTTCCCTCTTGCTCCCTTTTACAGAGGTAAAAGAGAGATGCTTGCTGGCTGGCTTGCTTGCTCAGCTTCCCTTACCGTGAGAAAGCCATGTGACCTAGCCTGACCAATGAAATGTAAAGGAAGGTGTTATGGTTGATGCATTGTGTCAACTTGTGAAGTTTAGAAGTTTAACTAAGAGACTCAGCAGGGAGCCAGGATCCTTACTTTGTAAATATCCTCATTCTGGGCAAGAGGAGGGCCCAGAGATTTCCTGAGTGCTACATCTGCCCTCAGGAAGGGGGGGGGGCCTGCATACAATATAAAGGGAGAAAAAGAGACTTGTTCTTCTCCACCTTTTTCTCTGTTTTTACTGGCTGCTGCCTTGAAGTGTTGCCCCTGTGCCATGCCACCCTGCCTTGGAGCCAGCTGATTATAGACTAAAACTTCCACAAACTGTGAACTAAATAAACCTTTTCTTCCTTCAGTTTGGGTGTTGGGTATTTTTTTTTTATTTTAAAGAGGATAAAACAGAATAAAACCAATCAAAACAAACCAGTGTAAGTGATACAGGACTTCAAAACATTACAAAATCAATAACAGTTACCATAATGCCTTTTGATATCTTCAAAATAGCTGCAGATAACTTTGGACATAGTAAAAATCAAAAGGAATAGAATAAAATAAAAACAATAAAAACAAAACAATGAATGCAATAAAGGATTTCAAAACAAGCCAATAGTAAATCCAAAATTGCTACCATAACATATCTTGCTATCTTTGAAACAACTGCTCCTGCCATTGGATTTGATATAATCAAGAAAAACAAAAAAGAATAAAACCCAACCCAACAAATCAATGGAATTGATATAGGACTTCAAAAACAAGACCATAAGGAATCAACAATAGCTATAACCCTCAGAAGGAGATACCCCCTAGATGCCACACTGGGTACCACTATCCTCTGAATCCATGATCAGACCACTGGCCATAGACCTGCAATGTTAGTGAAACACCAAAGCACCACAAGCATCCAATTGTGTTTCACCTCAATAGCTATCAGCACAGCCTGTGTTTCTCTGGATAAGCCTTATGGAGTGGAGGGGAGGAATTGGTACTTCTTGTTTGCCAGCCCCCATGCTGTAAGGGGCTGGGATCTGGCTGTTCCCAATCTGGCAGTGGCCCACACATGGCACTGATTTCCAGATTGGGCTTGCTTGCTGGTGTGGCCTTGTTTTCGCTCCCTCCAGTCCACGAATGGTGCTGACTTACAGGGAGAGGCTTTGGTTTAGCTGTTCCCAGTCTGGTGGTGTCTCACACAGGACACTCGATCCCAGACTGGGCTTACCTGTTGGTGGTGTTGGGTGTTTTGTCCCAGCATCAAGAGAAAAGTAACCAAGACAGGAGGTCTCCTGGGAACTCCTAGGGAAAATGTCTCCTTTCCTCTCTCATAGAATCTCTCTCTCTCTCTCTCTCTCTCTCTCTCTCTCCCTCCCTCTGTCTCTGTCTCTGTCTCTCTGTCACACACACACACACACACATACACACACACATGCCTGATCATCCTCAACCTTCCTTCATGTCTTAGGATGGAGTTGTATAAAGCATCCCTGCTAGAATCTCAGTAGCCATTTTACAACCGTGAGGGAAAACCCAAACTATAGAATCTCCCACCAGAATTCCAGATACCATGGAGCTACTGAAACAATCTCAGAAATACCAACCTCCAGGAAATGTGTATTTTCCCCCTTACCCAGCAAAAGCTGGGTGCTCAGTTGCTTGCCAGTAAATACATCCAACTGCTCTGGGGCCTGGCCTGTTGACTGCCTGCTTGGATGTTGTCACAGTTACACCCACTCAGCCTCAGAACAGGAAAAAGCCTTGGCATCCTGTCCAGGACAACTCACAGCACCCCTTTCATGACCTGAAAAGTGTCCTTCAAAATTCATGTCCATCCAGAACCTCAGAATGTGATTTTATTTGAAAACAAGGCCTTTGTAGATGTAATTATTCAAGGGTAGAGATGAGATCATACTGGATTAGGTGAGTCCTATATTTAATGGCCAATGTCCTGAGAAAAGGCAGAAAAGTACACCCAGAGGCACATATGCAGACAGGAGCAGAGGCGAGAGTGATGCAACCAGAAGTCCAAAAGGCCAAGAGCCACCGGAAACTGGAGGAGGCAAAGAAAGACCCTTGAGCCTAACCAGCCAACACTTTGATTCCACTCCTGGCCCCATACCTGTGAGAGAATACTTGTCCACTGTTTTAAAGCATCAAGTCATTGTCACTTGCCATAGATATCCTAGGAAATAAAAACACCCTCTCTGGTCTGCTCTGAGGCCCTCATGTGTCCCAGGACCCACAGGTGAAATAGCCACTCCTCTTTGGCCAGATGATCTGACACTCTTCAGGACCCTTGGGCTGGCAGGATGACCACCCACCCATAATCCATGATCACAGAACTCATCTCTTCTTCCAGCCTGGAGTTCGTTCCTTCCTGCTCATGGAGTACGGAAGTGGCAGGGGACAGCAGAGCTAGATGGTGGTGCCCTTAGACTAAGGGTCTCCTCAGAGAAGCAAAAAATATTCACTTAGTTCCCTATCCACAACTTGAAAGTTTATCTTTACCCTTAACAAATATAACTTACATACCCACCAATGGGGACTAAATAAGTATGGCATATTGAATTTAGACAATGATTGAAAGGGAGTGGGATGCTCTCAAATATTTACAAAAGCAATGATATGATGCTTGGGATTTTCTTTAAGATGATATGGGAAGGCTGGGGATTTAGCTCAGCGGCATAAGCACCTGCCTTGCAAGTGCGCCATCCAGAGTTCGATCCCTGGTACCGGTAAAAAGGAAAGAAAGAAAGAAAGAAAGAAAGAAAGAAAGAAAGAAAGAAAGAAAGAAAGAAGAAAGAAAGAAAGAAAGAAAGGAAGGAAGGAAGGAAGGAAGGAAGGAAGGAAGGAAGGAAGAAAGAAAGAAAGAAAGAAAGAAAGAAAGAAAGAAAGAAAGAAAGAAAGAAAGAAAGAAAATATAAAACAAATTCTTAAAAAAGATGATATGGGAAGGAAGCAAGCAGACAAGGTGAAATAAGTTTGGACAAAAGCTGGTCATTACTGAAGCTGGTAAGATGGTGGATTCTTTATATTATCCTCACTACTTACTTATTTGAAAGTTTCCATCATGAGGAATTTTTTTTAAATTAAGGCAATCCATCTGTACTTTCTGGAGAGAGGTCTGTAATACAGTCTAAAATAAAAGAAATAGCAAGTTGAAGAAAAATATATACAGTTTAATCTCATCTGTATGTGCATATATGTTTTATAGGAATATAAGTACAAAAATCATAGAAAAATGTACAACAAATAAAATAGCCCTAAAATTTGGCCATCTATTGGTCCCTCTTACATAAACATTGCTTCCCACAGCAGCATGTCTCATATTTGTCAGGCCATACTCCTAGACCTGTGCAGATTCATCAGTAAATGTTTGCCTGCCACGTGTCTGGCTGCATATCTCCCACCTGGGCAGCCCAAGAACACTTTGAATCCATCAAATGAGGAAGCAAGAGACTGAACCTAAGGAGGCTCTGGAAGTTATCACATTCCACAGCTGTTTGTTATTTATTCTTTTAAAATAGAAATTCTGCTCTTGGCAGACTAACCTGTGGGCACAAGTACAAAATTGTAGCATGAAGGCAGCCACAAACAAGATCATAGATTTGATATTGATCAACACAAAAACACTGGAAGAGCTTCTGGCTGAGCTAGTCAGGAGGTGAGACAGGAAAGAGGTCAGCTCCTTGGGTCAGCTCCTCGAGAGTCATTTCGGGGGCGGGGGGTGATCTCCCAGGACATCACCTCTCATGAGATAAGCTCCTACAAGTCAGCTCCCAGGGACCCTGCTTAGGCAGAGGCAGGAATCTCCATCGGAGGGAAAAGGAGCTCAAAAGTTCATGCCACTCATCACTCCAACATCCCCATAAAAGCCACCACCGTACCAACCAGAGGCTAAGAGCCTGGGATTTGGTGCTGTTACAGGCAGCTGAGCCAGTTAGAAATATTATAGGCAGTCAGACAGGGCTAGGCCCTTAAGGAAGCTGGCACAAAAGACCAGATGTCTGATGACCTTGGAGGAGACCCACACCTCTTGCTACGGGCCAGATCTCAAGACAAATGCAAGCACATCCTTAAGTATAATCCTTAGGGATTAAGTCTGGATCATCTTATGCCCACTTTGCAAATTCCCATTTTCCTCACCTTTGAGCCATCTATCTCATGATTTTGCTCTATAAAAGTCCCTTGTAAATACAGAGTCCTTGGCAACTTGCTCAGGGACCCTTCTGTCTCTCTTCAGACAGAAGCCTTCTTCCTCTCAATAAATATATTCTACTCTTCACCTCCATTGTTCCTAAAATTCATTCTTCTATTTTAGAGAACACGAGCTCGTACCGGACATAGTAGGTTGGGAGTTTCATGCCCCTCTATCAGTACCAGCACACCTGGGCACCCATTCTTCCTGGGCCGCTAGGCCACATCCAGGGGCTTCAATCCACTTGTCTATACCCAATCATAGCTCCTACTATCCAGGCTGATATGGAAACTGAATGAGAGCATGAGTTCAAAGCAAGCTGAACACATCAAATCCTGGAAGTAGACACCTGAGAGAAGGCTCTAGGGACCAGCAGTGGATTGGGGGTGTTGGGGAGTAACAGTGTTAGGGAAGCAAGGCATAGAGAAAGTGACAAGAAGAAGCTGATAATAGAGGCAGAGAAGTGAGCAGGTCCCTGCTGTGGGCACCTGAGACTCAATCACCCTAGGAACATGCAGAGGTGGCACAGAGCACGTCTCAGGCAGCTGAATCTAGATGAAAACCAGGGTTGTTGATAGAACACAAGGAAAGAAAGCTGGGCATGAAACATCACTACACTGAGCCATGGTGGTCAGCTAAAAAGACAAACTAGTGGTCCCTAAGAAACATAGGTCTTTTACCATATAAAACAGTGACCCCTTTCAAACTTTTTTTTTACTTAAGACAAAAAAAGACACAGAAAAAACAAAAAGCAAAAAAGACAAACAAACAACAACAACAAACCTAAAAAAATAACAATACAGGCTTTCAAAACAAGATGATAGGAATTTAACAATGGTTGTTATATTGCATATTGTTATCTTCAAAAGTGTTGCTTAGATTACCAGATATAAGCATGCAACATTGATCTAATCATATGAGTATTAACTGTTCTTTTCCAAGAACTAATAGAATTAGTGTAGTCATCTTAGCTATCTTACGTACAAATATACAAATTATGTCTTTTTCCTTTTCCCTTACTCCTTTCCTCCTTTCTTCTCCTTCTTTCCTCCCTTCCCTTATTCCAGTTACTTTTCCCCTTTGAGCAGTTTCTTACCTTTACACAATATTTATTGTAGATTTTGGATTTTGTTTGTGCTTTTATTTTCTTATACCAGGGAAACAATACAGTATTTACACATGTGAGTTTGATTTATTTCATTATGAGTATGGTTCCCTGGCCTTTTTGGTGTGAGGGGCTGGTTTTTTGGAAGACAATTTTTCCATGGACAGAAGAAATACTGGGTGATTTTGGCATCAGATTCCCATAAGGAGCATGCAACTTAGACACCTCTGTGTGTAGCTCACAGCAGGATCACAATCCTATGAGAATTTAATGCTGCTGCTGATCTGACAGGAGGTGGACTTAGGCAGTAATGTGAGCCACGAGGAGCAGCAGTAAATACAGATGAAGCTTCACTCACTTGCCTGCCACTAACCTCCTGCTATGTGGCCCAGTTCTTTTTTTTTTTAACTTTTTTTTTATTTTAAAGATAATAAAACAAAAGAGGGCAGAACAGAGCAGATCAGAACAGGACAATATAGGCAACACAGTACTTTACACTAAGACAACCAGAAATTAACAGTAGCTATCACAATATCTCTTTCTCTGCCATAGTTGAGCAAAGTTTCAAATACAATAATATCAAACATAACAAAATATTATAAAACCATTCAAAGAGTGAAAGAATTATAGGGCATTCTGAACCTAATAACAGAGAATGATCAATGGGTACTATAATATCTCATTTTCAATAAAAAAATTTTGTTTATACTATCACACATATTCAAATCCCAATAAGACACAATGTGATAGATAGAACCAATGGTAGTAGAATAGAAGCATGGTAGGACTTCTAAGAAGGATGATATTATATCAGCAATAGCTGTCATAGTGTTTTGTTTTCTTCAAAACAGCTGTTCATACCATCACTCATGATATAGTCAAACAAAACAGAATAAAACCATTCCAACTGATGAATGAAAACATTGAAAGGCTTCAAAGCTATGAGATGGGGACTCATGCTTACCATAAAATCTTATATACTCTTATCAACTCTCATACTAGGGAGACTATATGGTATTTACACATGTGAGTCTGGTTTATTTCGCTTATGAGTATGGTCTCAAGTCATGTCCATTTATTTATAAATATCTCAATGTGATCATTCTTTATAGCTGAGTAGTACTCCATTGTATAAAAATACCACAACTTTTTAATCCATTCCTCAGTTGATGGGCACTTAGGTTGTTTCTAAGATCTGGCTATTACAAATTGTGCTGCTATAAACATGGGTGCACATATATCACTGTGGTATGATGTTTTCAGATCTTCTGGTAATATGCGGCCTAGTTCTTAATAGGCCTGGACCAGTCTGTGTCCCAGGGTTTGAGGAACCCTGATATAAAAGGTGAGTCTACTTTAGAGCAAAGTAATAACCAGAAGGCATAAGGAGACAGTGCTTTTTCTTCAGCAGTGAGCGTGCATACGGCTGGGTACTAAAGTCACCAACGAGAGCCCTCAAGAATGCAGACTGCTATCCCAGAGATTCTAAAAAAGCACTTTGGGCCAGGAATTGAGCTCAGCAGCACAAGTGCCTGCCTGGCCGGCACAAGATCATGAGTTCAATCTCTGGTTCCAAAAATAAAAAATAAAATAAATTAAACAGTAGCTCCCTACCAGCTCTCCAAGTGGTGGGAATGCGGTGGGCAAAGATCTTCCTTATGTCCGAAGACACAATAAAATTCCACACGTTGGTTTTGTAGATCTATTTCAGGTGAGTAAGAGATGCCCCCAAGGAGAGGCTATAGAACTGGTGAACACTTATAACATGCACATAAATGCCCATAAAATAGTCATCTGTTGGTATGCCTAGGACTCCCCACAGGCACAAAAATTCATGGATGCTCAAATCCCTTATATAGAATGCCATAATCTTTGCAAATGACCTAGGCACATCCTCCTGTATACATTAAATCATCTCTCCATACTTGCTACATAAAGAGTTGTTACACTGTATTTTATTAGTGTTAAATTTTGCCTTTGTATTGCTATTTTACTGGGATTTTTTCTGAATTTTTCAGCTGTGATAGTTGAATCTGCAGATGTAGAACCAGAGGATTCATAAGACTGACATGTGCACACACACAGAGAGAGAGAAAGAGAGAGAGAGAGAGGGAGAGCGCTATCCAAAATACCAATAAATGGGCTTGGAATTCCATCACTGTACTGAGTGAAATAAATAACTCCGCTTCTAGATATTCAAGAAGTCATTAAAGGATCATTCAGAAGCCCTACCACCTTCACAATCTCCCCTCCCCAAGAAAAGCTCCTAGGATAAGCCGAGGTTAATGAGTCTGGTAGTTATCTGCTGAGTAAGTGCTGGCCACGCAAGTTACATTGCCTGAAGGGGGACTTTGTTTACAGTCCAATTCCTCCAGGAGATCTCAGAAAATTTCTGCCTGAAAAAAGAGGCCAGACACTGCAGCCTGGGTGAGTACAGGAAAAGGCAAGTTTCTGCCAGGCTGACCCGAGTTCTGTCAACCCTCCCTTCCCACTCGCTCAAGAGGAACCCTCAGCCCTTCCACTCTGACTTGCACTCTCTCTATGCCCTCCTGCTAAGGAAAAGGTCCCCAGGATTTCTACTACTCCTGCTCAGCTTCCCCCATCCATCCCCAGACACTAGGCAGCCAGGTTATATTCAGTGAGTGGCAGAGCTGGGGATTTTCTCTTTCAGGCAGCGCAAGGGCATGAGAGAGTTTTGAAAACCTTTCTGTTCCAATTGAGATCCTCGGGTCAGCAACACCAATATCCACTCAAGACCTTCTCAGGTCTAGGAGTGGTGGCACGTGATTCTAATTCCCAGGACTTGGGTGACTGAGGCAGGAGAATTGCTGCAAATGCAAGGCCAGTTTGGGTTACATAGTGAGACTCTGACTCAAAGAAAACAAAAAGAAAAAAAGAATACATCAAAAATCAGGTCTCTCAGGTTCCATAGAATAAGACCCTATGTGCCTTGTATATACATCAAATTCTGAGGTCCTCATTATCCTCAGATTGGGACCCAAAGTTCTCTCCATATGCAGAGACACCTGTCTGGGATTGGGGAAATTCCTTGCTTCAGATGTGTCCTGTTCATTCTTGGTCTCTGCAATGAGACAGAGCTCAGAGACTTTCTTTGGCATATATTTTCAATACTAACTGGGAAGTTGGTTGTTTTCACAGTGCTCCAAAAGAAACAGAATTGTGTTTAGTGGTTGATACAGACAATGTCATGTCTGTTCTCTGTGGTCTTATACAGTCCCCAGTGATCAGGCACAGCCCACATGGGGGCTGCAAACCTGTCCAAGTTTGCCCACATGGTGCTCTTAAATATGCATTAATTAGTGCCATATTTTGATGGGTATGTGTCTGCAATACATGCAGTTTATAATCATCTTGGAGAATGGTTACGCTTACATAATACAGCTTGATTTTTTTTATACATATAGTCCCCCTTTCCTCTTGTGCCCTTCTTTCCTCCTCTAAACTCCTTTTCTCCATTTTTGGTACTATTGATATTATTAATATTGTCTCATGTTTATGACATTTACATTCATTGAGGTTATTAGATTCCTGTATATGACATATCTTTAATCTACTTATTTCCTCTTGTCCTCTATCTCTCATCTCACCCTTGGCCTCCAAGATCCCTTCCCATTTGCAAGAGATTTTCCACATTTTAAAAATATATACAATTTTCAACTTCTAGAAAAAAATATATATGGGTCTCAGCTTCTAATAAAAAACAAAATACATAGCAAAATTAAGTCTGTCAAGGCCAATTAGGCCTTGCCCCCAGCCAGTCTGACAGCATGACCCCACTTATCACCATTTGTCTAGTATGGTGTTTGTGCTTCTCTTCTCAGAAGGAGCAGACACTTCCTCCCCACATCTTTTGTGCCCTCCCCATTATGCTCCTAATAATATTACAAACTACCACAAACTGGAACTGAATAAAACAGAACTGTATTGTCCTACAGCTGTGGAGGCTTAAATTTAAGATCAATGTGGGTTGTACTACTCTACAGGCTCCAGGGAATAATCAGTCCTACTTCCCCCACCTGCTGGCACCCTTGGCATTCCTGTTATGGCTTAGATCTAAAGTGCCCTTGAAAGTCTGATCCATTCAGAAGTAGGGCTTTTGGAAGATGGTTAGATCAGGAGGGTGCTACACCAGTCCACTGGCAAGTTTATAGCAGAATGAGCTGTTGGATCTGGTTGGAAGGGCCTGACAGAAGGTGTCCCTCAGAAGGGCATATTCTTGTCCCCAGTGTCTCCTTTTGCTCTCTACTTCTGGGCTACCATGATTTAAGCAACTTACCTCAATCATGTCCTTTTGCAATCCAATTTCTGCTTTGGAGTCAGCCCACAAATCCTCTGAAAATTGTAATTCAAAATAAACCTCTCCCTCTTTAATTTGTGGGTGTCAGGTATTTTGACAAGGAAAGGTGACAAGTACACCGAGCTTACAGAGGAAAGCTGACGAGTACACCCAGCTTACAGAGACCTCTCTCCATCTCTACCCCAGTGAACATAGTCTCCTGCTTTCTCTGGGCTTTTGGGTCTTCAGGAAGAACTAGTCCCCTAATTCTCTGGAGCTTTGCAGTTCCCTCATCCAGTGCACTCTCATTTAGGTTGCATCTACAAAGTTCCAATAAGGTCACATGTACCAGAATTAGGACTATAGCACACTTTTTGTGGGCATGGGGAACAACTGAAGCTAAAACTACACCACTATGCTGCCCCTAATCTCACTCTTTACTCTTCTCCTTGTCTGCCCCCACTGCCCTCCACAGCCCTGGAAGCCCCATCTCTTTGCAGTAAGTGGTATCCTTCCTCCTCATCCCGTTTCATTCCTCCTCATCCTTCAGCTTTAACACAAGCATCACTCCCCTTCCTGAAGCCTTCCCTTGCCTCCTCCCTTGTTCCCACTGAGGGCTCCCTGACTCTTCCCAGGTTCCACCTATACCTTGAGACAGCCTTTGAACGCATCATCCTGCACAAACTCCAAGAGGAAAATAACTTTATCTGGCCCTTATCTGACTGGAGTGCCTGGTTTTGTATGCATGTGGAATAAGCACTCAAATATTTGTTGAGTGAAGGAGTGAGTGAAGAAATGAATGGAAGGGAGGATGGCGGGGAGATAGGAGAGAATAGCATTGCTCCCACCCCAGTGGGCAAGGTTGTGAACCATGACTGTAGCCACAGAGTGACCCACAGGTGGTGCCAGGATTGTCAAGAACTGCTCGGTGTACTTTGTTTCCTCCTTGATCAATAGGCTGAGCTCGTGCTGCTCCTGTCTAATGTGTCACAGTGCTCAATGGCACTGCATTCAGTTGTTCACTGACTCTGAATTTCAACTCACCACACCAGCAGCCCATTTAAGCATCAGCAGGACAAAGACCCATCAACTGTCCACAGGTTTATAGCCACCATCCTAAGCCCAGACTGGTGGAGTATCCCCTCCCCCTCTGGAACAAAATCAATTCTAAGTCCTCTGTGGTAAAAACTGATGCTCCAGTTTACCCTGCTACCCTTTTGGTGACTAAAGGGGGGACCTCTCTCCATTCTTCCTGGCAGTGATATGCAGGACAGTGGCTGTGTGTTGACAGATACTTGGGGTGAAATCAGCCTGCAGAATGGAGCCCCACTGCAGAGGGTGTGGCTTCCCTGGGTATTTCCTTACTGTAATCCCACTCGGACAGCTGAGAGAATCTGTCACAGGCCCTCTGAAAGGGGCATCAGAGTGACCCTGGGAAGGCCTGTGCTGTGCTACTGGGACTTGGGGATTATTGTTAAACAGAACCCAAAGCATCCTGACTAAGATACTGACCCACCCAGAGCCTCTTACCAAAAACAAAAGCATGTACAAAGTTCATGACATTGTGAGTGAGACAGCAAATACCAGTGTGATCTGCCAATTTGTCAGGCTGACAAATCTGCGCGCAGCCAGCAGCCACAAGGTAAGAGAAGTAAATCATAAGATTGAAAACAAACTTTCAAAGCTGGCATAATTGACTAATTTAGTGATTGGTGATGAACACCAGGCAAGACCCAGATGTTGTCATCATCGTCCTTTATTGTACGCCTAATTGTGCATAATGCCTAGGAAAACACAAGGTGTTTCAGCTGTCAGCCTGTAGTGCAGAGAAGTGACTCTTCATTCATTTATCCATTCTTCTAGATTTATTTACTGAGCAGCTACTGCGCATCAGGCACCACGCTGGGCACTAGTGGCATGGTGATGAACAAGGCAGCTGTGACTCTGACTTCAAGATGTTTATGGGCCACTGAGGGAGACAGAAAACAATATTAGTAAGACAATGGTGAGCAAGAGGATGAGGCAAAGAATAACAGGGAGGGCCCACTGAATAACAGGTCAAGAGAAACATCGCTGTAGAGATGACACATTAGCCAAGACCTGAAGATAATGAAAAGTTGGGGAGGGGCAGAGAAAAATCATTCCAGGCTAAATAGCAAGTGCAAATGCTTGTGGTAGGAAACACCTTGATGGGTTTCAGGAACTAAAAGGAGGACAGGGTGGCTGAAGCAGAGTAGGCAAAGCAGGGGAGAAAAGAAGGCTGGAACACACGTCAGAAAGAGGCAGAAGACCCAGGCTCTGGATCTGGTTCTACCTGGAAAAGGACTTAAGGTTTCTCCAGCTGCCCAGTGAAAAATGGAGGCTGGGGCAGGCTCAGGATGGTCACTTCAGGCCATTTAGAAGGCCACTGCAGAGCTCAGCTGTGGCACAATGGTATCCTCAGCTCAGAGCACGATGGTGAAGACAGAGAGATGAAAAACATGTGATCTGGAACCACAGGACTTGCCAGTGGGAGTACAAAGCAAAAGAGGAGTCCAGGACAATGCAGGGCAACATCTTGAACTGCCGGGCAGGTGATGTCCTGGAAGGACCCACACAAGGAGAAAACAGAATATGTGAGTCTGGGGCTCAGTGAGACACCTCAGCAGAAGACAAGGGGTCAGCACCCATCACCTGGCAAGCAGGTATGGAGGGGGCAGGAAGGCGTGGCCATGCCTGCTCTACTTCCCAAGCCATGGGTTACACAAAGCAAGGGCTCGGCATCTTCTGTGGAACCTCCACCCAACTCTTTCTGAGGTCTCCTCTAAAGTCCCTCTCAAGTGAATATTTAGCAGAATGGTTTTCTCTTTCCCAGCCAGGGGAAGCCAACACCTCTGACCACAACAGGAATAAGAGAGGGTGCAATAAGAATCTGCTCTGCACTACTAATTCCATCTAAGATTTCTCATTATCCAGGCCTGGCAGCCTCATTTCCTTCCTTCCCCTGCTGCAGCACAGGCATAGCTTTAATTACCAACCTTTTCACCCCTGAAGTTCTGCTCACAGAAGTATCTGTTGAATCCTTCTCTGGGGATAGAAGCTGTTTTCAATAGCTGTGTCCCTTTCTGATCCCTATCAAATATGAAACCCTAGCCTGACAGGTCAGGCCTTGGGCCTCTTTCCTTCCCCACTGTGGGCTAGCAGGTCTGTAACCTTCAAAGTGAGTCTCTAAACTCACCAAATTCACACAAAGCTGGTGCTTCCAAGACCCAAAATGTGGTCTGAGAGAATGTTCCCCATTGCATTTACACAATGGGACATCTGGCTCAGGGACATAGGCTAAAAAATAACAAATGAACACACATTCCAAAAATGGTGACCATAGTGCAGAAGGAAACAAAGGTCCCATAAGGGTGATGATCCAAAAGAACTAAAGAGATTTCAGCTGAAGAAAATATTTGGAATGGAGGTCAAGAAACTATAGCCCTCAGGCCAAGTTTGACCTGCCCGCCATGTTTTTTGTAAAAAAAAAAGGCTTTGTTGGAACACTGCCACAGCCATTCATTTTGACTATTTATGGCTGCTTTCACTCCACAGTAGCAGAACTGAATCACTGGTCAGAGAGACTACATTGCTCATGAGGTCTCACTTACTATCTGACCTTCTAAAGAAAGAGCCCGCCAATCTCTGCTCTGGCAGAGAAAGGGAAGGGGAGGAGGAACTGCGGAGAGAGAACTAGAGTAAGAAATGCCCCACTCATAGTAGTTTTTTTCTCCCTATGCTAAATCATGCTAGGAGAATCACAATAAAACATTAAATTCCAAAAAAACTTAAAGCCTCAATAATTAGTCTCTTATTAGACTGCATCTCCTAAGTCTTTCCTTTCGTTACAGAATCAAATGCTTTTTCAATCCACCACTCTTCCCTTCTGTGGAGACTTACACTTCCTTGTACTCCAGCCATGTAGCTGTAGCAGGGGTGGCCATGTTCTTACATATCTCTGCTCCCAACCACTATGATTAATTGGTCCAGGGAAACCATGTGACCCAAATGGACCAGTCAGAGTTCTTCCTTAGGACTTTTTTACCCTAAACTGGGAGCTAGAAAAAGATAGTCATTTTCTATGATAAGAAGAATTGTGGAATAAGAAATACAGGAGCTCTTCTAGCCACAGTCCTCACTTTCTGGGGAAAAAAAAAACAGGCCCAATGAAGAAGACACTGACCCTATACCCAATTCAGGCTGGCCTTGAATTCACTATGTAGCCCACACTGGCCTCAAACTCACAGTGATTCTCCTGACTCAGTCTCCTGAGTGCTGGGATTATAGCCATGCACCAACATGCCCAGCCTTTGCTCTTTATTTATAATTTAGCTTGTATGTTTGGTTTATTTCACTTAACATTATGGTCTCAGGATGCATCCAACTTTCTATAAATGACTCAAGTTTACCTTTACAGCAGAGCAGTATTCTATTGTGTGTAACTGGGCCGCATCCAAGGGTTAACTATTATGAATCATGCTGCTATAAACATGGATACTATTGCACAAAGCACTGTAATATGATGTCTTTAACTCTTTCAGAAAGACACTAGAAGGGGAATTGTTATATCAAATGAAATTTCTAGCTATAGGTTTTTGAGGAACCTCCATACTAATGTCCACAGTGGTTGTACTAATTTATATTCCCACCAACAACATAGAAGGGTTCCTTTTTCCCCACAGCCTTGCCAGCATTATTATTTGATTTCTTAATGTTGGTCATTCTGGGGTAAGACAGAATCTCATTGTTGTTTTATGATGAAGTTTCTGTTGTCATTGTTGCTGCTGTTTTGTACCAGGAGTCAAACTCAGGACCTGGCATTTGCTAAGCAGGTACTTACTGTACCACTGAGCTATATCCCCGGCTTTCTCTGTTGTTTTAATTTTCCTTTCTCTAATGGCCAGCTGTGTGGAGCATATCTTCATATATTTATTGTTCATTTGTACTTTTTCTGTGAAATGTCTATTTCTGTTGCTCATTTTTGGTTGGGTCTTTTATTTTAGGGGCATCTTATTTCTTTTAGTTCTTAGTCTCCTTTTCTGAGAAATAGCTGGCAAACATTTACTTCCATTCTGTAGATCATCTCTTCACTCTGTTAGTTGTTTCTTTTGCTGTATAGAAGCTTTTTAATTAGATACGAGCCCATTTTTTGATTCTTGGTACTATTTGCTGTGTAACCGAAGTTCTATTCAGAAAGTCTTTGCCTATACTTGGGGTTACATCTAGTCTTGATCACATATTCTGTTTTTATGATTTTTATTTTTTGGATATGTAAAAAGCATTTATAACTTGGGCCATGTGCAAGCAAGTCAGAGGCAGGATTTGGATTAGAGGCCATAATTCACCCACTCCTTTTTTTAAAAAAAAATAATTTTATTTAAAGAGAAAAAAACAAAACAAAACAGAACAAAGGGTAGCAACAATACAGTATTCCAAAGAAAAAAGGAAAAGAACAACAACAACAAAAAAAAAACCTAAGAAATTATTACTTGACAAATTACATACTGACTTCTTGTAAATAGTTGTTCAAATTACAAAGTTAAAACATGTAAAGTAGACATTCAAACAGTGAGACTGTTAACTGTTCTGCTCCAGGATCTGACAAAAACAGCAATATGGTAATCCATTTTACCCATCAAATATACATGCAATTGTATGAAAAGGGTAAAATTAAACACAACAAAACAGAGCAAAGCAGATCACAAGAAAGCAATGTAAGAGACAAAATTTTCAAAACTAGACAATCTAAGATATTCACTATCATATTGACTCTTGTTTTCTTCCAAATAGTTGTCCATATTGTCACATATAGGGAATTCACATTAAACAACCTAGTATGGAATTGATCTGAGCAGGAAGAGGAGGGCATTTCAGGTCTTCAAGACCAGACATTAGGGAAGCCAAGAATGGCTGTCCTAGTGTCTCTCATTCTCCTCAAAACAGCTGTCCACACCTTAATGTGTGTTGAACTTAAACAAAGCAAAGCAAGCTAAGATCACTTTGAACAAAAGGTGATAGTTTTGCTGCACTTCACATCATGACATTATGGAATCAGCACTGGGTATTGTAGTGTCTCTTTTTCTTCAAAGTAGTTGTTCATTTCAACATGAGTTATATAGTTGGTTCTCGTAAACTATAAGCTCTACACATGCATGAGTCTCTACATATATATCTATCATTTCTGTATTAGCAGGAAAAACAAAACAAAGCAAGATAAAACAACACAATTCCTAGAAAAGCATGAGGCAGAAAAGTCACATAAAACCGCAATACAAGGTGATCTACAATGGTTACCATGATGTCTCAGCAGTGTATAACAACATTAATAAAAATGAAGCATTGGAGACATTATAAGACTTCAAAAGCAAGTAATAATCAAACCAGAGTGGGTGTCTTAGTGAATCTTGTCATCTTCAGTGTAGTTGCCTATACACTTAGACTTGATGCTATCATAACAGATTTAAATAAAATCAGTCAATACAAAGCAATCTAGCAAACCAGATTCAAATAAGATCCGTCATAATAAGACAGTGTAAGTTATAAAGGGCTTCAGATTAAGTTGATAGGAAAATTAGGGGTGATTACCATAATATGTCCTCTTATTTTGGGGATAGCTGACCATGCCCTCAAGTCTAGTGTAAGTAGACAAACTGAAACAGCACGTAATCCATCCAAGCAGAGTGGTGAGAACAATATAAATTTTAAATCTTGTTACCCCATTAACAATATCCTCTGCCTCCCTTTTTTAGACAATTCCTCCTCTTTCACTCCCATGGGGTGCACTGCTTGTTTTGGGTCCCACTGCCTCCCTATATAGAGCATCTTAACGGACCCTATCTCCTGACCTACTCTGCCTATGTTTCTCTCTGTTAGTATTTAGAGGCCCTCTGTACTAGAGATTACAGCTAATCTTCTCTGCCTCATTTCTGCCATTGATAGTCTATTTTTCTCTTCCACTCCACTGTCTGCCTCGTTCACTGAGGCCTCTCTGCCACTGTTCCTGAAATGCTCGTATTCTTTTTCTCACTCCCTAGAATGTCCTTCAGTATTTTTTGTAGAGTTGGACTGATGG
>PVJX010027785.1:0-24513 GCA_004027295.1 Dolichotis patagonum | reverse complement strand
AGCCACCCTACCTTGGAGCCAGCCAATTATGGACTGAAAGTTCTACAAACTGTGAGTTACCTTTTCTCCTTTAACTTTTGGTGTCAGGCATTTTGTCCCAGCAGTGGGGGATAAGTAACTAAGACACAAGATATTCCATATGCTGAATCATTTTAGGAAACAAGACCAGGGACTTCAATGGCCACCTACTTTATTTTTGTTTTCTGGTAGGAAACGGAAATATGTTAGGAGTATTTGTAAAATCTTGTCTCATAACAAAAGGAAAAGATCTTCTCAAATAAAATGAAATTGTACCAGCCAGTTATTTCAGGATTGTTTTCCCTCTGATTTATGCTTGAGTGCTCCGCAGACTATGAAGGCAAAGGCGAAGACAACGCTCCTCCTCCTTTCTATTCAGGTATGCCACGTGGTACTCCTCCCACTTAGCTGCTGCCAAACTCCTTGAATCTGATTCTGAAGGCACCCAGCTCAGAGGCTCTCGGGAGACAGACGAAGGCTGTGTTCCCTTGAAGGCTTCCAAAATTTCCCCATTGCTTATCAAAAGCAGAGGTCCTCTTTATTCCTATTGGTCTGATCTATATTTTCAGTGGATTTGTCTGTCATAACTACCAATCCCCCTCGTCTGCCAACATAAATAGGATTTAAGGACGAGACTTAGCCAAGCTGATACTCCCTGATAGGTGCCTTGGGTGCCCAGCAATGAAGATCTGCCAAAGGAGCACCAGCAAAGGTGACTTATTTAGAGCTTACTACAGCAAGACAGTCAGCGACCATCGTCTGTGTTTGAACAGAGACTTGCAGGCAGACAGAGGACTGGAAAACAGGAAAGATTTCAAGTGTGCCCTATGTGGAGGCTGTAAGCATATGAAGATAAGTTGTTTTATGGTCAACTGTTCTAAAGGAAATTCCAGGCAGGCACTGATAAAAGGATATAATTCTGCCATACTTGGATGGAACGCTCTATGAATCCCTAAGACCATCTGATCTAATGAAGAGTGTAACTCTTTGCCTTGGTGATCTTTTCGTTGGATGATCTATCCACTGGTATGTGTGAAATACTGCAGTGCTCCACTATTATTATATTGGAGCCTCTCTCTCCTCTTAACTCGAATAGTATTTGTTTTATAAAATTGAATGTTCTGTTGGGAGCATATAGATTTATAATTTATATTTTCCTGATGAATTGAGCCTTTGATCATTATATAGTGAACTTTATCTCTGTTATTTGCATCTCAAAGTATATTTTGTCAGATATAAGTTTTCCACTTCTGTTTGTTTGGATTCCATTTTCTTGGAATATTACTTTTCCCTCATTTATTACACATAGTCTTAATGGAGAGGACAGTTTCTAGTAGTAGTAGGTTAGCAATACCTCATTTTTAATCCATTAAGCAGTCTGTGTCTTTTAACTGAAGAGCTGAATATGGAAACACCTATATTTACATTCAGAGTTATTCATGAAAGGTATGTGTTTGGCATTGTAAAATTTGTCTTCTAGCTGTTTTGAATGTTTTGTTCAATTCTTCCTCTCTCATTCTTGTGGTTTACTGTACTGATAATATTTGATTCTTCTCTAGTTCTCATTTGTGTAGTGGCTCTTCTGCTGGGATATATTCTTTCATATGCTGTCATGATGGTAGTTATCTTTCTTCCACTTCTGAATGTAAGACTTCCTAAAGCATCCTTTGTAATGTTGGCCTGGTGGTCTAAATTCCCCTTAGTTTTTGCTAATCTTGGAAGATACTTAATTCTCCTTTGACTCTAAAGAATAGCTTTGATGGGTATAGTAATCTTGATTATCAGTTATTTTCTTTCAGAGCTTAAAATGCCTCATTCCATGCACTGGTTTGCATGGTTTTTGCTGAGAAATCTGCTGTTGCCTAATGGGTTGCCTTTAATATGAGTTGGTGAGTTTCTCTTGCAGATTTAAAAATTCTTTCTATGTCCTGTATTTTCAACAGTTTGACTCACGGTGAGAATCTTTTCTAGTTATGTCTATTAAAGTCCTTTAGATCTCCTGCCCCAAGATCTTTTTCTGTTATTTCATTGACTAGGTTTATGATGCCCTTAGCCTTCATTTCCTTGCATTTGTGTGTGCCGGTGATATAGATGTTTTTGATCTTTTAATTATGCCCTAAAGATCATATACACAGTGCTCTCTTTGTTCATTCTTACTTTTGTGTATTTCTATCTGAATGTGATATTTCTGTAGACCTAGCAGTAGTACATGATCATATAATATATAGGGGTGACTAATGCAGAAGACCTCCCTAAGAGTGGATGCAGGAAAAATTATACTATTGCTCTCTGATGCTACTGTGTGTACACTCACCCAGGGGGAGGGCCCCAGAGCTCCTGCTGTGTACTCTGGATGTCTCTGGATGGTATGGTGACAGGGACCTCCCCCACCAGTTGTTTCAGCTGTAGTGGCCACCAGGAATCAGTAGGAGTGGTCACGACTGAACCAGGCAAAATTCCTCGACTACGGTATTTCAGGAGAGAGTGAGAGAAGAATGAGTCTGATGTTATCTGAAGTTTCTTTCTGGACCTTCTTAGTCTGTGCGTCTTGCAGGTGATCTACAGCGGAGCCTCCTTGATATAAAGGAGCAGTGGAAACTCAGTTCTTTTTCTGGCTCTTAGTGACAAATGCCTGTGCACACTGCTGGGGAGGGGACAGGAGCTTCACTGTGCAGCTGTCCTTAGACCCGGCACCCATGTGAACCTCTATGTGACTGACACTTCACGTCCAATCTCAGAGACAGGCTCTGTAGTCCCCCAGTTCTCGTGGCCATCGCCCTGCTTCCTCCCACATCATGGCACCCACTCTCTGCTGTATAGTACTCTCAGAGCATTTGTGTTGTACTCACTCCTCTGAGCCACGACTGGCTTGTGAGGCAGGTAGTGCTGAGCCAGAGTAATCAAATGTTTATGAGGTCCCAGCAGTGGGGCTGGCAGGTTTCTGGCTGTAAGGCAGTCCAAATTCAGACAATTCAGCTTCCCTCTCAAGATGCTCCAGGTTACAGCACGCTAGGTATTTGCTAGGACAGTAAGTGAATTCATTTTCTGTATCCAGATTATTATGCAGATTTGGGGTTACGCCTCCAAAGGTCATGAAACTGTCCAGTTGTCAGAATATAAGCTGGTAGGGTTTACTGGGACTCTCTTTTTCAGGGTGGCAGCTGATGAAATGTTTTATTTCTCTTGTTATGCTATATCCCAGGTTTTGGGACTTTTTTAAGGATTCAGTTTCTCTGTGTTATCCTGCAGTCACTCATCTTAGTATGCACCTGTTGCTTTGGTTCTTTGTGGAGGAGCAGGTAGGTGGGTGTCGGGTACCTCTGTTCAGTCATTCAGTCATTTTGGCTTTCTCTCACATATCTTTGTCTTGTATTTTTGATAGTTTGCCTGTACTTAGTGCCAAGGTGAAGATCTTTATAGGTCCTGCCTATTTGGGAGTTCTACAAGCCTCTTGTGCACGATGTCTGTCTCTTTCCCAAGATTAGAGTTGTTTTCTGCAATTATTTCATTGAATAGGTTTATCTGTGCCACTGATTTTAGTCTCCTTGCCACTGAATATCCCTCAAATGTGGATATTCTTTCATTTACTGTTGTCCCAAAGAATGCACTCGTTTCTCTTTCTTTCCTTTTCCATTTTGCCTGCCTGCCTGGCTCCTTCCTCTCTCCCCCTCCTTTTCTCCCTTCTGTGTGAATTGGATATTTCATAGGCCTGTCTTCGAGTTCTGATATTCTTCTTTCCACTTAACCCAGTGTGATTTTGAGACTTTTAGCTGCATTTTTTTAAACTTACTGAGCTCTTTATTTCAAGATTTCTATTTGTGTCTTTTCTAAAATCTCCATCTTTTAGCTGAATTTTTCTATCTTTTGGTCTTTTTGAGTCAGAGTCTCACTATACAGTTCAGGATGGCCTTGGACTCACTTTGTAGCCCAGGTTGGTCTCGAACTCACCATGAACTTCCTGCTTATAATCCTGGGATTATAAGTATGTGCCACCAAGCCTGACTTTCTTTTTTAGAGAAAAACAGAAAAAAGGGTAGAAATAATGCAGAATTTCAAAAAAATAACATTAAGAAATCACTAGTTGATAAATTACATCTTAGAAGTAGTTGTTCAAGTTACAAAATCAAAGCATAAAAGTATACAGTCAAACAATGACAGTACAGACTATGCTGTTTGATAAACTAACAAAAACTTAGTAGTTTTTTGTTTGATAAACTAACAAAAACTTAGTAGTATGGTCATCTATCTCACACTTAAACATACATAGTTTTATCCTTTAGAGCACTTTCCTTCCCTTTCATTATTACAGTATCTATTATATATTTTGGATTTTATTACTCTTTGTTTTTATTATTTTTTATACTATAGAGACAATGTGATATTTACAAATATGGGTCTGATTTATTCTACTTATGAGGATAGTCTCAAGCTGCCTCCATTTACCTATAAAAGCTTTTAATAACTGAGTAATGTTCATGGTATAAAAATACCACATCTTTTTCATTCACTCTGCAGTTGATGGGCATCTTGGTTGTTTCCAAGATTTAGCTATTACAAATTGTGCTGCTATAAACATGGGTGCACATACATTGTTGTGACATGACCTTTTCAATTTTTCTGAGAAAATACCCAGAAAGAGAATAGCTGGATTGAATGGAGCTTCCAATCCTAGTTTTTTGAGGAATCTCCATACTGGTTTCCGTAGTGGTTGCACCAGTCTACACTCTCACCAACAGTAGAGAAGCGTTCCTTATCCCCCACAGCCTCGTCAACATTTGTTATCAGTTGATTTCTTGATGGTAACGATTCTTTCCAGAGTGAGATGAAATCTCAATGCTGTTTTAATTTGCATTCCTTGAATAACCAGTGATGGTGAACATTTCTTCATGTATTTATTTGCCATTTATATACTTGCATCTGAGAAATGTGTGTTCATCTCAGATGCCCATTTTTGGAGAGGGTCTTTGAATTTTGGGGGCTTGATTTTTTCAGTTTTTTATATGTTCTGGTTATAAGTCCTTTGTCTGAGGGATTGCTGGCTAAAATTCTTTCCCATTCTGTGGGTTTTCTTTTTACTTTGTTGGTGATTTCTTATAAAGTGTAAAAACTTTTTAATAAGATGAGATCCCAGTTGTTGATTCTTTGAAGTATTTCCCGTGCGGTTTGCATTTTGTTCATGAATTCTCTGCCTACCCCTGTCTCCAAAACTTCTACCTACCTTGTCTTCCAGTAGATTTAGTGTTTCTGTTTTAATATTTAGATCTTTGACTCATAAGCCCGACTTTTTTGCTGAATTTCTGATTCACGTAGTCTTCCTCATTTTATTAAACCGTTTATCTGTATTCTCTTGGATCTTACTGTACTTTTTACATAATCATTTAAATTCCTTATCAGGCAATTTATACATTCTTTGGAATCTGTTGTTAAAGAGTTATTACGTTCTTTGGAGGCATCATAGTACTTTTTGCCCATTTAGCAGGTCAGATATCTCTACCACTTTTATATGGTGGCCTTCTTGATAAGTGACTTTCTCCTGAAGATGTGTATTGGAATGATGGTTGGGTAACGTTGGCTTTGATTCTAGCTGGGCACTATAGTACAGTCTCCCTGAACATTCTTTGGCTGTGATTCCTGACTTTGGCTCTGTCAGAGTTGGAGAGTTGGAGAGAACAACTGCCTCTGTGAACCACACCAGAGTGGGCACAGTGTAGAGTTCAGGAGGTGTAAGACACTGATGGGTGTGGTGTGCAGGATTCTGGCTATGCCTACAATGGGAGTGGTGGCCTCTATCAGGCAATCAGACTTCCTTCAAACACTGCTGATACCAACTCTGCTTTTAGCCAGGGTCTCTGGTACTGACAGGCCAGCCGTGGTGAAGGGCCTGAAGCACTCGCCCTCTTACCTGTCAGTAGTGCAGGCCCACGAGAGAAGTGCTACACGGGGAGTGGTGGTGGCAGGTAGCCACCCCACTTGGTGCTTTCAGTCTTGACTTCAGCACGTGGTCAGACAAGGTGGGAGCCACACAGAGGCATGGCAGCGGGAAGCATGGTGCTTCGGTCGGTGGTGGTGGTGGTAGTGCCCATCCAGGGACAGAATATTGGTCAGAGCTGCGCAGTGTTGCACTTGGCCCTCCTCTTGTGCGTGCCCAGGGGCCAGAAAACAGGTGGAGCCACAGAGTTGCTCTAGGCCGCCTCAGCACATGCCTGTGAGCAGGGCAGCAGCCGGAGGTACAGTGCTCCCCCCTCACCATGAACAACAGGCAACTGAGGATGGTGCAGCGGGAGCTGTGGTAGGACCTAAGTGCCACCTTCAGTCCTAGCACTGCAGGAGCCCACACATGCCAGCCATGCTCCTGGACTAACAGGGCAAGTGTCTGATCTCCCAATTCTTGAGAGTAGTGCTTTCTGCTTCTCTCTATCATAGCCCTTCTCCCCTGTAATGCAGGTCACCAAGTGGGATGCCATCAGACTGCAGGGCCATGTTGAGCTTGTGAGGCAGCTAACCCCAGCAAGTGTGGCAGAATGTCTCTGGGCTCTGAGATAGAAACATACAAGACTTCTGAGCCCAGGAGCAGTCCAAATTCAGACAATGGTTTCCTGCTCAAGATGGTTCTTGGTGACAGCCCCCGAGGGAGTCACTAGGAGATGCTGTGAGCAAGCATCTCCCAAGGTTCTGGTCTGTCTCATTTTCAGTGTTCTTCCTTTCCCAGTCATCCACAATGCAGATACAGGGTACACCTGTTGCTCGCTTCTCTGTGAAGGGAGTCCTGGGCACTTGCATTCAGTAACTGTCTTCTCAAGATATTTTAAAACATCTCACTATATCATGGGCTGCTACTGCAGCTATGTTAACACATTTCATTAACTTTACAAGTGGAATAGACTATTCAGTCTCTGAAGTTCTAGGCAAATTTTGTTAGCTTTATGAATGAACTTGGCTGAACCTAAAAGTTTCTCAAAAGAACTACTTCCTCTGATTGGAACTGTAATACAGTGACTGTAACTTTTTAAAATCTGAAGTCTTGAAATACTGCATGGTTTGTCTTATGGGAGAAACTCAAAGTATAAATAAGGAACAAAATAATCTGTACTAGGACACAGGGTGATTTCTGCAAATGGGGAGGGGACTAAGAGAAGGAGGACAAGAAGGAGAAGTACAAAGATGTATTACATGTGCCCACTCTCTGTGATAAATGTAATCATTATGCACTGCAAGTATGCACTCGTAAATCTAATTTAAATCTCTGAAGTCTTTTTTGGACATAGAATCTGCCTTGGACAGACCACAATTATTGATACCTCTAGAGAAAGGGCTGGGCCTGGGGTTTCCCGTAACAGCCTTTTTCTGAAGCTTGAAATTTTTATCAACATAGCAAATTTCGTACACAATCACATACTTATTTTGTAATCTTTTTTAAAAGCCACTTAGTTCTCTGTGATAATCATATTGGCAGTGAGATTATATATAAGAAACACATGGCCTGGTGCCTGGTGAGAATCAGATACCAATTATTTAAGAGCCCATCATTTTCTCCAAATGAGAGAAAGGGGGCATTTTGCTTCAGAAATAAATCTCGAACAGCCCCTTTGCTGGGCTTCTAATGTCTGAACAGAGGATGACCGCTGTTAGTCCTGGTCCTAGGAGTATCATTTAGTGACCATGTGAGGCTTCTTCCTGTGACCGCAGATATGGAACGTATTTGACTTGCAGTTTTAATTTGCATGTCTATTGAGTCTTAAACTGGTCAAAACAATAGGAGGATGGAATGAGTTATAATCTGGGTGACACGTTAAGGATAAAGACGAGTGAGTTTTAGGGGGCAACCCACTCAGAACTCCTTCTGTCTCTCTCTCAGACAGAAACTTTCTCTCAATATTGTGCTCTAAACCTCCCTTTATTCCTAAAACTCATTCTTTGATTTTAGAGAACACAAATTCATACCAGATGAGTAGATTGGGAGTTCCATTCCCCTACATCATTTGGAGGTCTTCAACTGAGATCACTGGACGGAGACATGGGAAGGTCAATGCTAAAGCCCCTTACTCCTTTGGGATACATTCTTAAACACTGGAAGATGTCTGACCCTTTCATGTGGAAAAAAGAGCTGTTTGATACTTCTCTGCAAATGTGCATGGCCTACCCACCCCCCAAAGCCAAAATGGAATGCAGAGGGGAGGACTAATTATGATGTTATTTTACAACTAGTGGCATACTGTAAAAAGAAAAAATGGTCAAAATTGTCGTATGTTCAAACTGTTTTATCATTAACAGATAATTCTTTTTATGCTCTGGGTTTAATTACAATCCTTATGAGACTGTCCCCATTCATAGGCCTCTTTCTCTGAATGACTTAAAGCAAATTAAGCTAGAACTAGAAAAATTTTCAGATGACCCTGAAAGTACATCAATGTTTTTAGCGGGTTTACTCAAACTTATAAACTAGATTGGAAAGATGCAGTGTTAAACTTCTAGTGAGAGACAAAGAGCATCACAAGCTGCTATTGCATTTAGAGATGAATATCATATTAATTTTAGCCAGAAGATCGACGGCCAGGGGAACCACTAGTTCCCACTGAGGCACAAACAGTTACCCACTAAGACTCCTAACCGGCCTACCAACCAGATAGGAGAATAAAACAGAAGACATTTTCAAGTGTGTATTCTTGAAAGTCTTCTTAGACAAAAACCAGCATTTAGGTTATTTTAAACTGTCAGCTGTTTTTCAGGAGAAAGAAATGAAAACCCCTCTGACTTCTTAGATCATTTATTAGAGGCACTAGTAAAACACTGCCCGTAGAGTCTGATTCAACAGAGGGAGAGGTTATTCTTAAAGATAAATTTATTAGTCAACTCCAAATATTAGAAAAAAGTTACAAAAGATATCCTTGGCGCCAGATAGTTCACTTGATACTTTAGTATTCAATAATTAGAACTGGGAGAAAACCAGAGAGAAAACAAAGACACCAAAACGTAGCGGCCCTTGTTGAGGCCTTAAAAGCAACAGACCTTAAGTTTGATTCTCTGGGCTCCACGAAGAGCTCAACAAAGACTACACTGACCTGCTATCGCCGCCCCAAGCCAGGTCACCTTACAAGGGACTGTCCTAAGAGGCCCCCAAAGCCATGCCCTAGCTGCAGAGGTCACCATATGGAGTTCGGACTGCCCACCCTCGGAGGCCAAGGCCCCAGAGTTCAGACTCATCAGCTGGCCCAACAATACCGAAGAGCTTTGGGCACTTGCCTCCTCCCTCTGGCCAAACTGTCATCTCTACCTGTCCTATCCGAGGAGGAGCCCTGAGTAATCATGACAAGAGGTAAAACGAACCAGTCAACTGCTGGACACTGGCACATGTGTCTTTGTCCTTCTCAGCTCTGGTCTTCCTTCCAGGCACTGTACCTCAATGAACAGTCACCAAAATATATGTTGCTTAACTGTAACGTAACTTTCCCTTCATTCATTCCTTTTAGGTATGCCTAAAAGCCCAACTCCAGTTCTGGAGAGATTTTATCCTGTCTAAATGCTGTAATATATATCCAGGTTGCTAATGATTCAAAATGATGCTGGGACTGGTTTTTACAAATACAGTACATATTGTTGTTCACATAAAAAAATTGAGAGTTTTTCATTTGTCAAAATAATATATCCATCTGGTCCTCATACGTTATCAAAATTTAGAGATAATTATAACTAAAACTAGAGGGCTTTATGACAAAATGTCAGACTCCATTACTAAAAGGGACCTAAGAGCCAATGGGTTAGAATTGCTATCCCTTAAAAAGTTTATAAACTTACCTGTCAGCTCTAATGTTCATGCTGATTATACAGGCCTTTGTATACATACTCTGATTATATAATGCTTTGATTAAAGTTGGTTCTTGCCTAGAAGGTGCCAAATCCCAAGACATCATACAGATGAAACCAGTAACAAGTAAGTTAAATTCCTTTTAGATTCCTGGGATCTACCAGATCTTGTCCGGAGAAAAGGTTATATGACACATATTGAAGTCTTAACAATGCTCAGCAGGCCTTAAATGACACCACAGCTGGTCTCTCCTAAATAAAGAAATAAAATTAACGAGACAGACCATCCTCCAAAATCGGATGGCATTAGACATTCTAACAGCAGCACAAGAAATACTTATAAATTGTAAAAATTAAATGTTTTATACATTCCTGATCCTTTTGCTAATATTTCAATAAATTTTCAAGATATTAGACAACAAATCAATGACAAGTCAGACTCTAAGATTCCCTGGACCTTATCCTTATCCTCCCTATGAAAAGCCATTACTAGTTTCTCTGGGTGGAACTCTTTGTTAACTGTACTCATAATTATCCTGTTGATTCTATTATTTGGCCCAGGCATATTTGTTTCTTTGGCTTTGTCTCCTCCAGACCAGACTTAATGCTGTACACCTACCCAACATGAAAATGTCTGTTGTCCATTGAAAGCCTTTAGACAGAATCTCTGCAGAGTATCCGTGACAACTATGAGCCCGTCATCCTGAAGAAGCCAGATCAGTCATTACCCAGTACTGCTTCAGCAGTTCAGGTTACTTCTTGGGCTGGGGGGGGGCAGGATGTTATAGGCAGCTGAGTTAGTTAGAAATATTACAGGCAGTCAAGACAGGACTGAGCCCTCAAAGGGGGGCAGGTCAGACACCTTGCAACTTTGGAGGAAACAGACACCTTCTGCTGTGGGTTAGATCTTAAGACAAAAGATGAAAAGGACTGCAAACACACTGCAAGTATAAACATCATGGATTGATATTCTAAATAGGTATGGATCACCTTGAGGAAGTCAGGAGTCACCATCACAACCCCCTACGGAGTCACTGCTCTTTAAGCAGCCCCACTTGCTATGTGACTTGCTTCTCCAACTGTCCCTGATTTGGTCAATTTTACCTGAACAGTTAATCTTATTAGTTGACCATAGTTCTGTTTCTGCCTTGCAAGTGTCTATATTTTTCGCACCTTGGACCCATCTTACCTTGTGGTTTTGCTCTATAAAAATCTCTAGAAAAGACAGTCTCTGGCAGCCCTCTTGGGGCCCCTTTTGTCTCTGACAGCTTTCTTTCAATATACTGTGCTCTTTTTAAAAAGTGATTTTTGTAGTGAGATTATCTCTTATCATTTCCTCATTCAGTACCCAGAGCTGCTGTAGACCTATGTAGTACCTCTCTCGTATTTGTCCTCTTCCAGTGACGATGTCCACTGAAGTCTCACTTAGCAAGCAGATGTTCCTCCTTCAGGCAGAGAAACAGCCCCTCCTCCCAGCCCTTGGCCACACCAGGCAGCTGGCCTTGTGAACGGGTGGGCAGGTCTTCAATTGATCTCCACGCTCAGTCCCAGCATCTTTTGACAGCAGTCCTGACTCAAACCTCATCCTCAATTTTTCGAAGAAAAGTCGCATTCAAAGTAAGTGTAGCTATGAAAAAATACAATGTTAAGTACAATCTGAAAGGCTAACACTTGTTATCTAAGTAACACATAACTAGTCATTAGTAAACAGCAGTTATATACTTTTTTTCTTAAAACTTTCAGATAAACAGAGTGGACCACAATTATTGTCTGTAAAAATGAATTTATTAAAATGCTCATAATTACAAAAGAATATTAAATGCATAGAAATTAACACATTAATTACAAATTTTACATCTTAGGCCAGTGTATGAAAAGCGTAATGAATATTTCAGTTCTGCTCACACATTAACTTTTCAAACACGTTATAATATAACATAAGAAAATACTACAAGATGTGTTTCACCAACAGATCACTTTCTGCCCCCTATTGTGAATTAATGTTCTGTGAAATTCAAGATACATGTGCAATAAAAAGGAGAGTTTGGTGTGACATTTTACAAGATTGCCTAGTTTAGTTTTACAACAACAAATGATGGCTTTCCATTTCTAATGAACTATTTAGAACATGTGAGGGATGTTTAAAGAAAAAATAAACCCCTGAGTATTTGATCTAATGCTTCAATCCACTAAAATTCACAGGCACTACAAAAGGCTGTAAAGCTAAAATTTCTCTAGTGGTTAACACCGGACAGGGCGAAGGCCAGGTCCTGCCTCATGGGCTCACTGTCTTGCCGTTTGGTTTTTGGGATGGGCAGCTGCCTGCCCTCCTCTGCACAGATGCAGCCCCCAGTCCACAGGCACAGCTCCCCCATTTCCCCACCGCCTACACCACACTCACATGAACACCACTGAGGGTATGTTGGTGGCAGTGACGGGGGGAGGGGGGGTGTCTCCATGGCAACTTAGCTCTCTGGGGCCTGCTGGCAGTGTTAGGTATCACCTTTGCTGCCTTTTGAAATGTAGAGGTTTTTTTTTTTTTTTTTGCTCCTGTCCATAGCAGCACATTTTAAACTATGAAGAGGAATCTCTCAGCTGGGTTAAGAGCACATAACTGCGTATTTCTTTTGAATATCTATCCTATATACAGAGAGAGAAAGTACAAACATCTTGTTTTCTATGATGACAGAAATTGCCAAATCTAACACCAGGAGACAGTCACACACACTTTAGAAGACAGCACAGGTAATAAGAGAAAAAGTGACATACACCTCCAGGAGCTGCCTCAGGGAGGTGGGCAGGGGCACAGTGGTGCCCGTCTAGGACATGTGGAAACAAGAACACAGTTCCCTCTGGAGGGAAGATGCTCTTCACTGCCTGTGCTGGGCACTGACCATTCTGTTAACACACATCATCAAGAAAAGTTGTCCCTGATCCACTGGGACAATTTAAAAGCACAGAATACTGCTTGATGAATTATATACACTATGCATATGGCATATATACACTTTTTAAAAAACTGAAAACATGGCAGGTACTTGAAGTTGTGATCTGGAGTTAAGCTACTTTATTATTATATAAGCCTTCGGAGTGTGGTCACTGAAATATGTTCACACTGCTGCTGGATTCTGGATAGACTGACTCCTGGGGCACCTGAGGATTTACCAGCATCCCAGAAGGGAGAGGGGCCCATCCACAGACTCGGTGCGTGCCACCTCCTCCTCCACCCAGCACTGACTGGAGAGAGGTGCAGGCCTGCTAACTGACACCGAAAAGGCAGTAAGCTCAGCAAGCTGTCCGGCTGAGTAGACTGAGGGAAAGATATGCGTGGCGGTGCAGGAGGTCAGCAAGAAGTGACCTCCAAATGACAATGGAGTCTGCAACCAAAACATTCTCCTGTTGCCCTTAACTACCTGATGAGCCTTACTTAGGAGAGGCTGGACCTTCAAGTCCAGTTCAGTCTTCCATGATGAGCAATATTCCTAGTGCAAGCATTTAATTACCAAGAAGTGACTGGGCTTAGATAAGCGGATGGAAGGTGCAAGGAAGCTATATTCACCATATGGCAGGTGCTTTGGCATATTTATCACGGGGGCATACAGCAATAGTCACGCAGGATTCCTCCCCACACAAGGCCCACAAGAGTGTGGCTCACAATTAGGGCATCTGCTGTATCCCTGACTGCACAGCATCATCATGCCACAGGGCAATGGCACGAGCCGTTCACTAAGGCGCTTGGTGGTCTGTGATAAAGCACCTCCTGTATTTAGTAAAAGTCAACTGGTGGGAATCCGAGGGGCTTATCTTTTCTAGACCGTCATGTTGATAAAAATGTAACTGCAATCATTCAGTTATCATTTTTTTCTGCAAGAAACTACATATCTTTAGAAGAGGTAAATGAATTATCCAGATCAATGTGAGTTATAATTCTATAACTTTCCCTACTTTTTGTCATCTTACTCCCTTGAGGTCTGCAAAGCAGTCAACACTGATTAGGCACAGAACATTCTAGAAATGCTCCTAGAAGATAAATGGTGTCACTGAGGATTGATACAAACATGCTTCAAGAGCTTGCTATCCCCATTCCAATCCATTAAGGGTATTTCTCTGAGATGGAAAGACAGGCTAGAATGAAGACTGAAATTACTTCTTATTAAGTTAGGGCTTTCTGTGTGAATATGGTAATATGCCTAAATATTATTAATTCTTGAATCTATTTGCCACTTAACAGAGCACTCAAACTCAATTCTGAGTTAGCTATTTTTTAATCACATAAAAGGTATTAAGATGGCAACACATCTAGTCTTGAACAACGGTACTGTAAGGAAAAGCCAACTCTGGAACAGATTTGGGACGGTGAAGAAATGAAACACTACCTAAAAATAAAGGAAGTCACGTTTGAGAACAAAAATGAATAGAAGTAATCGAAGAGGAAAACATGTGCTCTGCTTAGAAAAGGTGGTTTTTAAGCCCAGTAAAAAGACTTTCTGTGTTACTAGAATTCCAATTTATCAGAGAAGGGTAACATTAGGCTTTCCAGGTGAGAAGTTTTATGCCGTTCTTGATCTCTTACATTTTGCAGTTCCTGCACCAACAGCTGAAACTGAAAAATGCATGAAAATGACAACAAAGACTCATATTTGCCAGCGTGATTTCACTTAAACATTCTCATTAGTGATTCATAATATATTTTGACAGAACTGAATCCTTAAAGCACTTCTCAGAACGTAAAGCTCTCATTCTGACTTTGGTCGGCGGTTGTTATCTACCACTTCAGCCATCTTCTGAATCATGATACCCATGTTTTTTGTCATGTGATTCTCATGAAGCAGCTTCTGGGTTAAGTATTTTTCTCTCTTGATCTTGCTCTCCGTGCTTTTTGAGACATCTGGAATTGCATAAGAAATGACAAATTTCACAGAGTAGATGATGTGCTGTGGAGAGAAGAGGGAAGAGACATCAGGCATTTTGGAGGGAAGCACAGAGTTCCTTCATTGCTGCCTGTCACGGTGGCAGGGTACCAGGCCGGGGAGAAGTCCTGCTTCTGGTCAGTCTCCAGTACCGGTGTGGGGACAGCATGGATCTACTTTTTCCCCCCCTATACTTTGTTACTTTAGAATTTACACACTATTCTACTTGTAGAGAAGACCATGTAAGTGTGTATACATGCACACACACATGTATTAAAAAATTAAGACACAAACAATGTTTCCGTCTTTTGTGTCTGTTTCTAATGCTGTTACTTCTCCAAAGGTAAATATTAACCTATCTGTACGAGTATGTGTCATTTTTAAAAATAACTATGTATACATCTTTAGATAATATATTTAATGGTGCCTCATTTGAGCACTGTAACAGTACAGTACTATATATAGTATTTTGAAAATGCCTTTTTAAAATTCAAACCTGTTTTCAAAGTTCATCACTGTTATATTGTATATTATCAGCCCTTCATTTTTACTGCTGTGTAATATTTGTGTGACTACACCATGATTTTTTTTTTGTTCCCTTATTGATAGGCACTGGACTAGTTTCCAGGTTGTGCACTAGGAATTATGTTATTGTGTTTATTCTTATACTTGGATCCTGGAAAAACTGTAAGGGTTTCCTGAGAGTAGGAACATAGAAAGGGCACTGCTGGGACCCTTGGTCACATGACGATCCAATTATACAAGATAACACCAAAGTATTTTCTAAAGCAGTTATACCATCTTACACTCCCATCAGCAGTGCGTAAGTATCAAATATTCTACATCCTTGCTGACACGTGGATCATCAGGTTTTTTTTTAAAACATACTTAATAATTACAAAATGTCCATTTGCCTGTGGCCTTACTTTCTATTTACCTAACTGAGGTAAGACATCTTTTCATTTGTTTATTTACTACCCCCAATCCTTCCCTAGCCAAGGGATGGAGACAGAATACCATAAACATAGTTAAAAACAAAGTGAGCACCCCATTAAAAAAGTGATGACAGCTATGGGAAAATAATACAGCAGTACAAGAAAAATTACACTACAGAATTTTTATATAGATTTTGACATGGACTTTATATGGGATAGTGCAGCTATGCCTTATCAAGCACAGACTTTAACACTTTTCAGCTGGCTTGTACCAATGGTGGTACATGTATGACTACCCCACTGGACAGCTCATACCTAGTCAACGGGACTGTGCCATGTTGCCCAGTGGGACTGTCCCATGTAGCTCGATGGGATGGTAACATAGTTCTTGTCAGCAGTTCAGAGCTGCCCAAAATGAGACACAGAAATTACGGTCCCGTTGTGAAGGTGTTAGGAAGGCAAGGGAGTGAGCCACGCAGGTATCAGGAGGAAAGTCCAGTAGTTGTGAACTTATGGCACAGTGTGAAGTGTTTTTCTTTTAAGGCAGAAGATGTTAATGTAGAGCTGGTTTTTTTCTAAACTAAAACCTCAATATCCAGGTATAATTGCAGGATTGGTGCTTTGCAATAAGTAAGTGGGTTTGGTTTGGGGTTGCTGTTTGGTACCCAGTCTCTGAAAGGTT
Source organism: Dolichotis patagonum (assembly GCA_004027295.1). Classification (NCBI taxonomy): domain Eukaryota; kingdom Metazoa; phylum Chordata; class Mammalia; order Rodentia; family Caviidae; genus Dolichotis; species Dolichotis patagonum. Next base: position 8,167 of record PVJX010027785.1, on the reverse strand, counting down.
CACCATCATCGTGCTAGATAAAGAACACAGCCAGTGCGCAAAGGGTAGGAGTCTGCAGGCCGGATTCCAGGAAATAGTGAGGGTGAGTGGAGTGGGGAGGGGAGAGGTAACAATGAGAGGAGAAGTGAGCATGGCTGGATGGTGTGAGGCCTTGTACACCATGGAAGGACTTTACCAGGAGACAACAGGAGACTCTGGACCTAATGTAGGCTGGAAATGCCAGTGGCTCTACGCTGGTGTGCTGCGGTTTGGACCATGTCCTCAAAGACCAGTGGGTTTGAAGGCTTGGACCTCAGTCTGTGGTGCTACTGGGCAGTGGTAGAAAGTTTAGAAGATGGGGCCTAGTGGAAGGAAGTTAAGTCCCTGAGGTGCTATTGAGACCCTAGGCTTTCTTCTCTCTTGCTTTCTGCTTCCTGGCTACCATGGGTGAGCAGCTTCCACCACAACATACTCCCATCATGACTTAATGCCTTGCCACAGACCCAAAGGTATCAGGACCAAGCGACCATGGACGGAAACAGCTGAAACCATTAGCTAATGTTTTGTTACAGTAAACACAAAGCTAACATGGTAGAAGCAGTAGAGTTTGTAAGAAATGTTCAGAGACACATTTTCAAGGGAAAGCCATTAGGTTTAGGTGGGATAAAAATAAGAAAATAAGCCACACTCTGTGCCTCTCCATTGTCACTTCTCCTTCTCTTCACTCCAGCCATACCACTCCTGGTATCCACCCTGGAGACTCCCACCCTCTGGACTGTGCACTGGCAGTGTCCTCTGCCTACTGTACCCTTCCTCCCGATACCTGAGTGGCTCACTCCCTCACTTCCTTAACGCGTTCACGACGGGCTGTTTCTGCAGGCAGCTCTAAATAACAGGGGAGACTGAGGTGAATATAACAAAACACAGGAATTTGGTGCAGGACGATTTGAGATTACTATGGGATACCCAAGCAGGAAGATCAGGGAGACAGCTGGATTCACACGTTGAGTTCAAGACAGAAGTTTTAGAAAATATCAATTTTAAGCCCATTTGTTATTTAAAACTAAGACTGCAGGAGACAAAGGAGTAGACAAGTAAAACATACATAAATATTGTACATATTTATGTGGCACCATGTAATGTTTTGATACATGTACCATTTTATAATGTTCAAATAGAATATCCGTATTTCCTCATTTGTCATTTCTTTGTGGTAAAAATATTCAAGATCCAAAATAGTCACTCTATTGTACAACAGAACGTAAGAACTTGTCCTACCTAACTGGAACTCAGAATCCATTTACCAGCTTTTATTCATCCCTCCCTTCTCCCAAACTTCCCCAGCCTCTGGCTCCTGGAAGATGGGGAACAGCTGAGAGTACAATGCAGAACTAGGAGGGGCTCACTGGCTATAATTCTAGCCTGCTTAGTTTTGGAAGAGCTTACTGCTAGCATTGAGAAGACATGTGCAGGTGAGAGTTTCTGTCATAGCAAAGGGGTCACAACTGGCAGAAGGGTGACAGTGTTCTAAGTAACCCTTTTTCTGACCAATAGTCCAGAGAATATAGACGTTGGAAAAGTGGTTGATGGCGGAGGTTGCATGGAATCTAGTAAGGTGCTGGACGTCGGCCAGGCTCCCCCTGGGATCAGAGGTATGAATGTGGCACTAGTTCTGCTTGCTTAGTTGCTTGATGGCCTCCGCAATATCGCTACCATAAGCTTTGTCTGCTCCCACTGCATAGTAATATGGACTGTGGGGCCCGGGGAAGCTGTTGGAAGGCTGACCAAAGGGGTGCCCATCTGTCCCCATGACAGTGTATTGCTGCTCTGTTTCAAAGCAAGGTGCAAGTTGTACACCATGTACACTGTTCATTCACGGGTGTGCCTTAAATCACCCTCTGCAGGCTTCTGGTTATACTTGAAAACTTCACAGAATACCAGTTCATGGGTGTCTTTGTACAGGGAGTCTCAAAACATGGCACTTGGGATAAGCTATACGTCACAGTTGGAACCTTCAGACTGAACAGTACTAAAACCATCAGAATTCCAGCCAGGCAATGCTTCTATACCCTTGGGCTCACGGTCCAGAGTGCAGTTTACAGTGCAGTCCTTCTCCAGTACTACCAATCCAGACATAATCCACAATGCCTGCCAATCCGGGGTCTGTTGTCCTAAGGCAGGAATGGAATATGCATGCCTGCTTGCTGCCTTGTTCAAGTGGGCATGTGCCAAGGTGGCCATGCTGGAAGATATTCAGGGAGGCTGGTGAGTGGGTGAATGGGCAGGCTGCAAGGGCAAGCAGAGGACAGCTGGGAGGTCGGTGCACTGCCCAGGCATTTTGTTCTTCTGCATTCTCGGCTCTCTATTACTCTTCTTGATATTGGTTTATTTGTGAGGTCAGTTTATTTTTTGCCATTGAGTTGAGTCCCTTATACAGTCTAGTGATTAGCAGCTTATCAGTTATCAGTATTGGTCAGCTTTTCACTGCTAGGACAAAATACTGTATTTGACACCCAAAATTTAAAGATCTTTTTTCTGGTTCATGGTTTCAGAGGTTTTAGTCCATGGCAAGCGGTCTCCAAGGGAGAGATATTGTGGCAGAGGAGAGTTGCTAACCTCAAGGCAGCCAGGAAGCAGAGTGCAGGGGAAGAGCCAGTGAGAGTGGGAGCAGGGACCAGGTAACAGTCCCAAGGTCAAACCCTGTAGCCTACCCAGACTCACCAAAAAGTGTGCTTCACTAATGTAAGCATCTCTGAAGCTGATCAAGTTAACAAACTAAGTTAACAATTACAGATACAGACTTCACAAATATTTTTCTTCCATTCTGTAGGCTGTCTCTTCACTCTATTGATTATTTTCTTCACTGGTAATTCCATTTGTCAATACTTTTGTTACCCATGCTTTTAAAAAGTGGTCTCATGCAAAGTATCCTTTCCCATTCCAAAGTCCTGAAACATTTCCCCAGTTTTTTTCAGGTAATTTCATAGTTTCAGGTCTTACATGTAAGTCTTTAGTTCATTTTTAGTTGACTTTGTAACTGATTAGATAGGGGTGTGGTTTCATTTGACATGTGGATATCTACTGTCCCCAGCACCATTTATTGAAAAACTGTCTTTTCCCCAGTGCATTTTCTTAGCAACTTTGTTAAAGATCAGTTGGTTGTACAGGTATAGTTTACTGCAAGCTCTTTCCTCTTGTTCCATCAGTCTATATTTATACTAATACCATGCTATTTTAATTACTATAGTTTTGTAATGTATTTTCAAGTCATAATGTAATGGGCTTTTTTTTCCCCTTTTTTGCTTAGGATTGCTTCGGTGACTTTTGTGGCTTCACAGGGATATTAGGATTATTTTTTCGAGTTTTGTGAAGTATGCCATTGTTATTTTGATAAGAATTGCTCTGACTCTTTAGATCACTTTAGGTAATATAGACTTTTTTTTTTTTTTTTTGGTACCAGGGATCGAACTCACGACCTCGTGCTTGCCAGGCAGGCACTTAAGCCACTGAGCTAAATCCCCAGCCCTAATATAGACCTTTTAACAATATTGATTCTTCTCATCCATGAACACAACAAGAATGTCTTTCCATTTTTTTTTCTGTGCATCCCTGGGATTAATTCCAGTTGATCATGGTGAATGATCTTTTAAATGTGCTATTAGATTTATTTGTTAGCACTTTGTTGCAAATGTTTGCATCTATGTTACTCAAGAACTTTGACCTGTACCTTTCTTTTTTGGTTGTATCCTTGTCTGGGTTTAGTGGCAGGATAAATATTGACCTCAAAATGATTTTAGAAGATTTTCCTCTGCTTAACTTTCAGGAACAATTTAAGAATTGATATTTTTAAAATATCTGATTGACAGCTGTGAAGCCATTGGGTCCCAGGTTTTTCTCTGATGGGAGAACTTCTATTACTGATTCAATTGAATTACCTGTTACTATGTTCAGGTTTTCTGTTTCTTCATGATTCAATTTTATAAAATGTAGCCATTCTAAAATTTGTGCATTTCTTCTATGTCATCACAATTCATTTTAATTATACAAATGCAGGTCCAAGATCATATTATCTGCAAACAATTACAATTTGCTTTTTTTCTTTTCAATCTCGATGTTCTTTCTCCTTGCCTGACTGCTGTGGCTGGGATTTCTAGTCTTATGTTGAATAAAAGTGTTAAAGGTGTTAAAACTATGTTTTTCTTAGTTATTCCAGTTAAAGGTTTGTCAATTTTATCTTTTCAACCAATTCATTTCATTCTTTTGTACTGCTGTTTAAATCTCAATTTTGTTTATTTCTCCTCTGATCTTTCTGTCTTTCTACTACTCTTAGTTTTTAACTTTCTAGTTTCTTGAGGTGAAACAATAAGTTTAGATTTTTCTGCCTTTTTTTCAAGTGCTGAGGACTTTTTTGGCATGTGAGGCAAGCTCTCCACCACTGACCTATATCCCCAAACCCAAGACTTTTCAGCTATTTTGATACAGGCACTTACTGCTACAAACTTACCCTCTTAGCATTGCTTTTGCTGCATCTGATAGGCCTAGATACATTCTGTTAGATACTATCATTTGTTTCAAAAAATTTTTAAATTTTCTACTTATTTTTTTCATGCTTCCATTGGTTGTTCAAGAATATGTTTAATTTCCATGTATCTGTATACTTCACGCAGTTTAAAAAAAATTGGTTGAAACTTGTTTTGTGGTCTACTATCTGATCAGTCCTGGAGAATGGTTCATGTGCTTTTTCAGAATAAAGGCATTTGGCAGCTGATGAATGGAACATTCTGTAGGTGTCTAGTAGGTTCTCTTGGTTTCAGAATTTAATTCTGTTTTTCTACTGATTTTTTGCCTGAATGATTTGCCCAGTGCTGAAAGTAGGATGTTAAAATCCACTACTATTATTACTTTGGAACCTAGCTCTCCTTTTAAGTATATTAATATCTAATTTATAGACAGGGGTGCCTCAGCTCATGAACTTAATTCTTTCCAAGATTCTGATCACAAAACAAATTGGTTACAACAGAATCAACTTTTCCCACAAGGTCAACATTGAACCTAACCATTGAATTTGATTTGGTTCTCGTCCAATTCAGTTTGCAACCTAGACTGTGGAAAGAATTAAGTTTGGGAACTGACGTACCACTGTATTTAGATGCTCCAAAATTGGGTGCATATATATTTACAAGTCTTATTTCTTTTTGCTGAACTGACCTCATTATCGTTATGTAATAACTTTCCTCGTCTCTTTTTACTGCTTTTATAAGATGTCTTTTCCTAGGAGCCGAGGGAGTGTTTAAGAGGATTGAGTAACTGGTCTTGTCCAGTGTTGTTGGTAGGTTAGGTAACATGAGAGTAGGAGTATTCACAGGAATTTAGCGGTATGACGGCTGCGGGGACTGTGGCAAAAGCATTTTCGGTGAAATGGAAGTAGGAAGGCACAACTAGAATGGGCATGCAAAACAAGGAAGAGGAAGGCTCACAGACAGCAAGCACCAACCACTCTTTCAAAGGCACTGGCCATGAGGGAGAAAGAGAAATGGAGTGGAAGTGGTGAGGTAAATAAGATGAAGAGAAACTTATCATTTGATAATGACGGATACAAGTAGGGATGGAGGAAAGAGGTGTCTTGCTGTTGCGTTTTGTTTTGAAACAAGGTCTCACTCTGTAATTAGGCTGGCCTTGAAGTCATTATGTAGCCCAGGCTAGCATCAAGCTTGGTGGTAATCATCCTGCCTCAGGCTCCCGACTGCTGGGATTACAGGACCGTGCCACCATGCCTGGCTAAAAGAGGTATTCTTTTCTGTCATCTATTTCTGAAGGAGGCCATACTTACAGATAAGTGGATTTTGTGTTATGTCACCTTCCATTTCTGGGTTAAAGTCAACATAGTATGATGCCATCTTTTAAACATTGCTAGATTTACTCTACACTTTCTAAAATGATCTTTGCATCTATAAAACAAGTGCGACTGGCCTTAACTTTTTCTCTCTTTATGCTTGTCTGATTTTAGATGTAGGTTTGGCCTTACTAAATGAGTTGGAGTGGCTGTATTTGCTTTTTCCCCCCTGACAGTCTTTGAGGGAGTTTGCATAAGATTGAAAAATGATCTGTTCCAAAAGGTATCACTTTCCTACAAAATCATAAAGCCTGGTATGTTCATTGTGGAATGATTTTTCAGTTACTCAAAATTTTGTTGTAATTCTACATTTGTATTAACTTCCATAGAATTTTTTTGGATGATATCTGACTATATTTGTTATGACTGAGATTTAAAATGTTCCCCAAAAGTCTCATGTGTTCACAGGCGGCGGTGCTTTTGATTGGATGATGGGAATAATTACTCTCATCTGAGTAAGGCAAAGTACAAAAAGCACAATAAAGGAGGGATAGAAAGAGACAAGGATATAGATGCTTGGCATGGTGGCACATGCCTGTAATTCCAGCACTCAGGAAGCTGAGGCAGGAGAACTACCATGAGTTTGAAGTCAGCCTGGGCTACGTAGTGAGTTTAAAGCCAGCCTGAATTACAAATTGAGACCTTGTCTCAAAACAAAACAAACAAAAAAGACACAACAAGAAGACGGATTATCCACAAATGGGAAGAGACCCAAGAGAATGTGGGCAAGAGGAGCTAGGGAGAGGAAGGGGAAATAAGTAGTATAAAGATAGGCCATGCACAGGAGCCTAATAACCTAAATGAAGATAAACATTCTATGTCATAAATATGGGATAAGATAAATACTATCAACAAGAATGAAAGTGGGGAAAGGGGATTTAGAGGTGGGAGGGAGAGAGGGAGGAAAGAAGGCGGTTGAGAATCTAGCTGTATTATGTATAGGTATGCACCCTCTGAGAGACCTGTAAACCGCGCGTACTGCATACATGTTCTACTTAAGAAAACTTAACCTATAGTGGCTTAAACAAAAAAGGCTTATTTTTTCACATCAATTCTGAGGCTTTGTAACTTGGTATTCACTCTAGAGTAAGAGATATGGTGTTAGCTACTGTTGATGTCCAGTTGACTTAAGGTAAAGTACTGTGTTGCCTATGTTGTCCTGTTCTGATCTGCTCTGTACTGCCCCCTTTTGTTTTATTCTCTTTCAAATAAAAAAAAAGGAATAAAAAAAAAAGAGGTTGGCTAGTTCAACTGACAAGGTACAGCTGTCTTAGTCATTTTTCAGAGCTACTTAATTTTAGGGATGTATAAACTACTGTAAGAAGCTGGAGTATTATGAAAAATGCAATAATTGAAGGACATAATATGAATAAAAGTGTAACAGCAATGAAAGTTCACTGGAGACAGAGGTCACACTTATCTAAACCTCTTCGCAGACCAACACACTGCTCAATGCCCCCGAATTTAAAAGGCACTCAGTTAATAATGTACCAAGTGGAACTGAATCCTTCTTGCACATAACTTCTAAAAGACAACCAAGCCAGGTGTGGTGGTGCACTCCTGTAGTCCCAGCTCTGTGGGAGGCTGAGGCAGGAGTTCAAACCCAGCCCATGCACTTTAGTGACTTAAGCCAGAACCTGTGTCAAAATAAAAGGTTGGGAATGTAGCTCAGTGCAAAAGGCCCTGGGGTCTAATCTCCGGCACTACAAAACTAGAACAAAGCGAAAAAACCAATAAACAAACAAGCCCCCAATTTCATTTCATAGTAGCATTATGACTATGCCAAACCTGACTAATATATGCCTTAAGATAATTCTTAGCATGCAATAAGAAAACACACATTTTAAGTTGAATTGATAATATTTAAATATAATATCTACAAATATATGGCCTTAAAGCTACTTCGAAATATACTTTTCCTACCTCCATGACAATGACAAAAGCCAGCTTGGCAGCAACCACATGCCAATAGTAGATATTGTGTTTGTATTCCTGCGGGTGTCCAGGTGGATTTCTGAAATCGCGATACCTGGAAACAAAACAGATAGATATAAGGAAGCAGTTTTTTGATCAAACACTATACACAAGAGTTTTTAAAAAAAGGAGTCCTATTTGAAGTAATGTTCTTTTAAATTGGTCATCATATAGATTTTCTCCTAGAGTTCAATTTGGCAATAAAACTCTGAGAACAATGACTCCAGCAATAATTCATTTGAACACATCATCAGAAAATGGTTATAATGGATTCCACCTGTGAAAAAGAATCCATCTTAACAAGAGAGCAAAAAATGGGGG
>PVJX010027784.1:8930-24625 GCA_004027295.1 Dolichotis patagonum | reverse complement strand
AATTTCAAAGCACGTCAATCAGAGGTCAACAATGGTATATCCATTGCACATTGTCATCCTAATTTTTTTATTTTCCCAATAACTGTAATATATAAAAGACAACAAATCAGGGTGTACGCTCGATTATCAAATTTAAGTAAAGACCAAATCGGGTAAATAGGTACTTTTCTTTTCCTACAAAACTATTCCCTTTGTTTTGGAACACAGGGTAGTACCAGTCTCAGAGTAGTATGCCCAAAAGAACAAGATAAGAATCAAGCAGCCACCAGAGAGGGTAAGAGTTCCTTGCTCTCCCGTCACCCCAGGTTGCTGCATGGTGCAGGTCCCAAGACGTCAGGGTCTCTTGTGGGCCTCCAAAGCCTGCCACACTCACAGCTGCTCAAGGGGTGGGGTGGGGTTCCTTGTTCTCCTGGCACCCCAGGTCGCTGCATGGTGCAGGTCCCGAGATGCCAGGGTCTCTTGCAGGCCGCTGAAGCCTGCCACACTCAACAGCCGATATTTCTTTCTGATGAATTGACCATTACATTTCCAAAGTTCTGAAATGGCCAATAGACCACAGAAAGAATTCTCTTTAGGCTCCTGTTTGAAACCAGGAGCTATAGCAATCTGCTGGCCTTGATTTAGGGCCAGCCTAATTTTTTAATATGCATACATGTATACATGTGTTTTTCTTTCAGCTTGTCAGACTAATGAAACAATACGATGTTTACACGTGTCATTTCACTAATAAGTATATTCTCAAGGTGCATCCATTTACCTATAAAAGTGCCCAGTTTATTCTATATAGCTGAGTAGTACTCGATTGTATAAAAATACCATATCTTTTTATCCATCCCTCAGTTTATGGGCATTTAGGTTGTTTCCAGGATCTGGCTATTATAAACTGTGTTGCTATAAATATGGGTGCACATATATCACTGTGGTATGATAGTTTAATTCTTTAAGGAAGATACCCAGAAGGGGAATAGCTAGGTTGAATGGGACCTCCAATCTAATTTTTTTTTGAGGAATCTCCACACTGATTTCCACAGTGGTTGCACTAGTTCATGCACTCCTGCCAACAGTGGAAAAGGGTTCCTTTTTCCCCACAAGGCCCCCCAGCATTTGTTATTGGTTGATTTCTTGATACTAGCCATTCTTTCCGGGGTGAGGTGAATTCTCAAGTGTTTTACTTTGCATCTCTTGAGTGATACATTTTTTTCATGTGTTTATTTGCTGTTTGTATTTCTTCATATGAGCAGTGTGTATTCATCTCAGATGCTCATTTTTGGATTGGGTCTTTAAATCTGGGAGGACTGATTTTTTGTTGTTGTTGAGTTCGTTATATGTTCTTAATAGTAATCCTTTGAGGAGCAGCTGGCAAACATTTTCCCCTATGTGGGTTGTCCTCACTGTTGGTGGATCCTCTTGCTGTGCAAAAGGTTTTCAATAGGGTGAGATCCCAGTTGTTGATTCTTTGTGTTAGTTCCTATGTAATCTGGTTTTGTTCATTGTCTTTGCCTACAGCAGTGTCTTCAAGAGTTTTACCTGCTGTCTTCCAGCAGATTTAATGTTTCTGATTTAATATTAAGATCTTTGATCCGTTCTGATTTTAGCTTAGTACATGGTAAAAGATACGGGTCTAGTTTTAACTTTCAGCTGTGAAGAGCCAGTTTTTCCAGCACCACTTATTGAAGAGGCTTTCTTTCTTCCAGTGAATGTGTTTGGTACTTTGTCAAAGATAAGGTGGCTTAGTGTGTCTTCAGTTGTTTCTACATCTTCTAATCCATTAATCTTTGGGCTTTTTTTTTTTTTTTTTTTTGCTAGGCAGGCGCTTATGCTGCTGAGCTAAGTCCCAGGCTGCTATTGGAATTTTGATTGGGATTGCACTGAATTTGTATAACAGTTTTGGAAGTGTGGCCATTTTTGCTATATTGGTTCTCCCTAATCAAGAGCATGGGGTATCTCTCCATTTTCTAATATCCTCTTAGGTCTCTTTTTCAATTACTGTAGTTTTCAATGTAGAGGTCTTTTACATCCTTTGGGTTCTAGGTATTTCATTTTTTTTTGGATACTCTTGTAAAAGGTATTGTTTCCCTGATTTCTCAGTGAGTTTGTTATTCGTGTACAAGAAGGCTATTGATTTTTGAGTGTTGACTTTGTAACCAGCTACATTACTGAATTTGCTTATTAAATCTAAGAGTCTTGGTGGAGTTTTTGAGGTCTTCTAAGCAAAGTGTCATGTCATCTACAAATAATGATAGTTTGTCTTTCTTTCCTGTCTTTATTCCTTTTTCTTACCTAATCGCTCCAGCTAAAGTTTCCAGGACTATGTTGAGTAAGAGTGGAGACAGTGGACACCCTTGTCTTGTTCTGATTTTAAAGTGATGTTGGCTGTTGGTTTGTTATAGTCTTTATCAGAGTGAGATAAAGACCATCTATTCGAATTTTCTGTAGGGTTTTTAATCATGAATGGGTGCTGGACTTTGTCAGAAGCTTTTTCTGCATCTATTGAGATGATCATATGATTTTTGTCCTTGACTCTGTTAATATATTTATGGACTTACATATGTTGAACCCTCCTGCATCCCTGGGATGAATTCTACTTGATCATGGTGTACAGTCTTTTTGATGATTTGCTGCAGTCTGTTTGCGAGTATCTTATTGAGGATTTTTGTATCAATGTTCATGAGGGAGATTGGCCTGTAATTCTCTTTCTCAGTTGGATCCTTCTCTGGTTTTGGAATCAGAGTAATGCTTGCTTCTAGGAATGACTTTGGGAGTATTGCTTCCCTTTCAGTTCCATTAAAGACTTTGAGAAGTAGTGATGTTAGGTCTTCACTAAATTTCTTTTTTTTTTTTTTGCGGTACCGGGGATCGAACTCACGACCTCGCACTTGCCAGGCAGGCGCTTACGCCGCTGAGCTAAATCCCCAGCCCTTCACTAAATTTCTTATAGAATACAGCAGTGCATCCATCAGGGCCTAGGCTTTTCCTTGTTGATAGGTTTTTAATCACATCTTTAATATCATTTATTGATACTGAGTTATTTAGGATTTTTCTATCTTGTTGATTCACCTTTGGTAATTTATATGTATCTGGGATCTTTCCATTTCTTCTGTATTTAACATCTTATTAGAATACAAGTTTTCAAAGTAGGTATAGATTTTCTGGATTTCTGCAGGGTCTGTTGTGATTTCACCCTCTTCATCCCTAATTGTGTGGATTTGAGTCATTTTTTTTTATAAAGTTAGCTAAGAGTTTGTCAATTTTATTTAATCTTTCTATTTAATCTTTCAAAGGACCAATTCTTCAATTCATTGGTTCTTTGCATTGTTTTCTTAGTCTCCAGTGTGTTAATTTCTGCTCTGATCTTTATAATTTCTTCCCTTGTATGAACTTTTGGTTTAGCCTGCTCTTCTTTTTCCACTATTAAGTTGTTTATATGTGCTTGCTCTGTTTTCCTGATATGAGTATTTACTAGTATAAATTTCCATCTTAAAACTGCTTTTATTGTATCCCTCAAGTTCTGGAATATTGTATTGTCATTCAACTGTAAAAATTGTATGATTTCTTTAATTTCATCTGTGACCCATTGGTTGTTCAGCAGTGTGCTATTGAATTTCCATGTGTTGATGAAGTTCTTGTGGTTTCCTTTGGCACAGATTTCCAATTTAATTGCACTATGGTCTGATAGTATGCACAGGATAATTTCACTTCCTTTACATTTACTTAATCGTGTTCTATGAGCCAGTACATGGTCTGTTTTGGACAATGTCCTATGTGCTGCTGAGAATAACATGTATTCTGATGTTGTGAGGTGGAACACTCTATAGACATGTACTAAGTACATGCTCAAAAGCATGATTTTGCTCAAAAGTTTGATTTAGCTCTAATATTTCATTATTGATTTTTTTGTCTATTTGATCTGTCTTTTTGTGACAGTGGGGTATGAAGGTCTACCAATACAATTGCATTAGGGCTTATTTGATTTTTCATGTCCGTTAATAATTGTTTTACATAGCTGGGTGCACTGGTATTGTTGCATATACATTTATGATTGTTATCTCTTCCTCCTTGTCCTCAAATTTGTGATCTTCCTGCTTCAGCATCCCATGTAGCTGGGATTATTGGCATACTCCACAATGTCAGTTAAGACTTAAAATTTTTAGCACTTTTTCCATTGTCACTCAGTTTCCTACCTATTTTTAAATTTGGCAAATAGGAAAAAAAATATGCCACAGGCTCCTGTCATTCCATTTATCCACCCACATGCATCTGTGCTGTCTGCTAGTTACAATAGACAGATTGTCCTTATTTAAGGCAAGCTCTTTCACTTGTATACTTGATTCCACCCCTTACCTGTTTAAAGGGTCCAGATTTGGTTAATTTTCTGTCCTGTCATTATCTTCTTTTGCTAGATTTTCCCCGTCAGCCTACAAATGTGCTGTTAATTCTTTCATATCAAAAACCTTATTTGACTCCAGATCTACCTACCATTTTGCTTCCCTTTATAGCAAAACACAACCTATATGCTCCACGATTCTCTTGTGAGCCCATTCTAGAGAGGATTTTTACTCCATGGGGACTGCTCATAGATTGCCAGAATCTCTGCAGTGCTTAGTCCAGTGGTTAATTTTCATACTTTTTTTTTTTTTTGAGGCAGTGTCTCCGTGTAGTTCAAGCTGGCCTTCACTCACTATGCAGCTGATCTTGAACTCAAGGTAATTGTGCCTCACCTCCTGAGTGCTAAATACCACATGGTGATGCGGTCTGTGCCCCCATACCCAGTTCTTCATAACTATTTGGCTTACCAACACAATATAGTCAATGACTCCTTTAAAATGCTTTGGTTAATTTGCACAATTTTTCTCCCCCAGATGTTCACATCCTAAATCCTTAGAACCTGTGAATATTACTTTACATAGAGAAATTTAGAGGATATGATTAAGTTTAGGATTATTATTTTTGTCTTACATTGCTGGGGATTGCAACCAGGGTGTACTCTACCACTGAGGTATATTCCCAGCCACCTAGTTCAGGATTTTTAGTTGAGAAGAATATCCTGAGTGACTGGGAACAGCCCGTAGCATAGGTTCCTGGGAGAGCCTTTTCCAGCCAAGGTTAGAAGAATGGATCATTGGTGCTTGAAGATGGAGGAATGAACCACAAGTAAGGGATCGTGAGCAGCCTGGGGTACCCAGAACCAGCACGGAAACAATCTGAGAAGGAATTCATCCGCCAACACCTTGATTTTAATCCCATGTGGGTCTTCTACAGAATTATAAAATAATTTGTTTTAAATCACTAAGTTTAGGGTAACTTGTTAAAGTAAATTGAAAACTAGAACAGTTGTTTATTTTTCAGACACTAGATGTGGAAGTTTTCACACACTTTAATGGATACTTCATTTGAGCTGGTTCTTCATGAGTGCCTTCATTTCCCTAACTGGAGTCTAACCTCTGGACTCTAGACCCGTGTCCAATGCCTCCTTAACACCTCATACTTTAATTCTTGCTCAGACATAACCTCAGTCAGGCTTTCTGTGACTGTCTTATTTAAAATTCCTGCTATCATGTCACTGCCGTGCTGTTGCCCTGCTGTGCTTTAGTGTTCTCCATAGCACTTCTCACAAACTTGTTACTTTTCTCACCAGAGTGTAATCTCCATGAGGGATAGTTGTCCTCTTCTGTTTTGTTCACCGTCTTTTTAGTACCTTGTGTGATGCTTGCTCAGTACTCTGGGACATGAATGGGGACAACAGAGGCATAAACTGGTACTGTGGTATTAAGGGATAATTACAACTGTCTTGAAGCACATTATAAAAGTCCATAATGGTCACATTTGGGCTGGATTTTGAAGAATGAGGTGGAAGAGGTTGGTCCACAATGAAATAGCTCTTCACATTCCCAAGATGGCTGTAATAAAGAAATGGACAACATTATCTGTTGTCAAGGCTGTGGTGAAATTGGAACCATACATTGCTGGTGGTAATGCAAAGCAGTAGTGCAGCCATTTCTGAAAGTGGTTTGGCAGTTTCTCTGAAAGTTGAACCAAGAGTTGCCATATGAACCAGCAATTCCAGTATATTTAGTATGCATATCTAGGTATAAACCTTAGATAATTGAAGACAGACATTGCTGGGATTGTGGAAAGTGACTGCTAAAGAGTATGGGGTTTCTTTTTGAGGTTAGGAAACTATTCCAGAATAAGACAGTGGTGATAGTTGTACAGCAGTGTGAATGTACCAAATGCCACTTGGTTGTACATCTTAAAGGTTATTTTATAGTAGAATGGGCCAAAATACCAGGTTCTTGTGCACAACAAGGAAGAATTGCCAAGAGTATACCTTATAGTAAGTAGCTATGTTTATTAAGAATCGTGGAATAGTAGCAGGAACAAGAAGGAAGAAGAACTCTCAAGCCTCAATACAACTCAGGCTTCCAGTATTGAAAGGGTCAGGCACCTCTAATGTTAGATGCCTCCCATATGGTCAGACACCTCTGACTCCAGGTATCTCTCATTTCATCTTTCACGGGTGTTGGAACTAATGGTATGCTGCCTCAGGAACCACAACCTCCTAAACTTAAAATACGGATAATCACTAGGATGGTCCTGTTTCCGACTATCAGGCTAGTCATATATATATAACTCATGATAGAGTGCACAGTTAGCATGAGTCCTCATGTTTATTCCCTAGTATGCTAACATACAGAAAGGTTGATGTGGGCAAGGTACATTTCAGGTAGAGGAAATAATACAAGAGAATGGAAGTAAAGCAAGATATGTTTGAGAGCACTTGTTATTTGGTCTTTCTGGAGAGTATGGATTTGTTTTGGGTAGATTCAGTTGTGATCAGACTAGAAGGTATACCTCTGTTCCCAGGTCATACCTGATTGCATCAGGGGTAGGCATTTGCCCAAAAGATAACCAGTACATTTTCTGGCCAATAGATCTTCTGTTTCACATGAGGGGAACTTGGATGTAGCTCGCATGCTTAAGTTGGGTCATATGTGAGATGAGTAGACAAAAGATAGGTGTCTGAGTTACTTTTCTCATTGCTGGGACAAAATATCCAATGCCCAAAGTTAAAGAGGGAAAGGTTTATTTAACTGACAGTTTGTGGAAGTTTCAGTCCATAATCAGCTGGCTTCAAGGCAGGGTGCCATGGCAAGTGGACAACAGTTCATGGTGGTGGAAGATAGCAAAAGCAGCAAGAGCAAAAGAGAGGGACAAATGGGCTGGGGATTTAGCTCAGTGGCTCAAGCACTTGCCTGCAAGGTCGTGAGTTTGATCTCCGGTACAAAAAAAAAAAAAAAAAAAAAAAAGAAGGGCAAGCTTATTTTCCTCCCTTGCATTGTATGCAGGCTATCCATCCTAGGGTGGGTGTAGCACTCATACCCCAATCACAAACTCTAGATTTAGCTGCCTCCAAAAAAGCTCCCTGATCCAAGACTGTATGAGGCTTTGTGAGGGCATCCAGATACAAACCATAACAATGCAGGAGGGTGGAATAGCAGCCCGAAGGAGCAGAGAGGTGAGACTGGCCTGGGAGTAGGGAAGCATGTCCTGCATGTAGCTGAGTTCAGAGTTCCACTTTCCCACAAAGCCCCACAGTACATCTGCTGACATCCTTTCAGTGGTTCTGCCCCTTTCCCTACCTCTTGTTTGAAGTAGCTCAGTTTCTTTTTTTGGGGGGGGGGAGGGTACCTGGGATTGAACTCATGACCTCGTGCTTGCCAGGCAGGCACTTAAGCCATTGAGCTAAATCCCTGGCCCCTAGTCAGTTTCTTAATAGCTAAGAAGGCTCTGACTCTAAGGGATTATACAAATAGCCTGTGAAGTGTTATACCTAGTATCTACAGAAGGGGTGCTGATATATTTGCTAAGTTATTTGACCAAAGTGCTACATACTACACAGCATTCTAACTACTGAGCATATGATGACAAGCAAGAAATTCTGTTGAAGAATATGGAGAATAAATAAATTATTTTTCAGTAGGGATCAGTGCTGTAAGGATAGGAAGAAAATAAAGCAGGGAAGGGGATTGCGATTGGGGTTACAAATTGCATTATAGCCGGGGGGGGGCATATGTACATCCCTGTAACTTCAGCTGTTTGGGAGACTGACACAGAAGATTTCAAGTTTGAGGACAGCCTGGAAGACTTAGTGAGACCTTTCAAAATAATAAAAAATGAAAAGCCTGGGGATGCAGCTAGGTTTGAGGCTATATTGATCACTTTCCTGTTGCTGGGAAAAAATATCTGACATCTGCAACTTAAAACAGGCAAGGTTTATTTTAGTTCATGATTTTCAGAGGATTCAGTCTATGATTGGTTGTCTCCAAGGCAGAGACTACATGGTAGAGAAGCTGCTCAACCTATGTCGACCAGGAAATAGACCAAGAGGGAGGATCTGGGGTCAAGAAGATACCCTTGTAGGCCAGGTGTGGTGTACACCTGTAATTCCAACCCTTGGGGGTGAGGCAGGAAGATCACTGCAAGTTTGAGGCCAGCCTGGGCTATATAGTGAATTTAAGACCAACCTGATCTACAAAGTGAGAATGTGTTTAAAAAACAGAACACAACTGTCTAGGGCACAACTTTAGTTATCCACCTTTTCCAACAGAGCCCACCTCTAAACACATGAGACTTTTGGGGAATATTTAAAATCTAAATCATAATAGAGGCCTTGAGTTCAATTCCTAGCACTGGGGGTGGGGTTGAGAAGATCACTTGTGAATTTTTGCTTTGAGCTATGAGGAGCCACTAAATGTTGGTAAGCACAACAGTTACATGGTCGAATCTATCCTCAAAAAGTTATTCCAAGAACCTCCTTACATTAGAGACCATACTTGCAAACTCCGTCTGACTTGTACTATGTATGCTATAAATACTAATTGAATGAGTGAGAGTGAACTGGAGAGGGGGCAGCCCAGAGATCCTTTATAGATGGTGACTGCTGATGATTGCAGTGATCCAGGACAGAGACATTGGTCCCTCTCAGCTAAGGGAGCAGCAGAGAAATATGGTAGAAGACATGACTTTCAGCTAGCAGAGCCCAGATCTACATAAAATATGACCTCAGTCTATCTACGTTGTATACCTACATTTACACTGCAGGGGATTGATTAATATCAGCTGGATCATCTGGCCACGGAAAAGACTGGAAAGCCCCCGACTATCACTACCTACCTCTGATTTTCCCTGCAGGTCACACATGTAAATGAAAGCAATTAGAATCCTCACTGCTCAGGCCCTTGCCCAGCCATCCTGGAAGTGGCAAATATGAGAACAATGTCCTATTAGCGGTTCATCTTGTGTCTCCTCTGCTGTTTGGGGTCCACAGAGGGAGGAAGATAGAGGAACAAGGACATAATACTAGCCAAAATCTGTTGAGTACTACTGTACCCAGAATTTTACATGCCTGGTTAGATTCAATCATCATGGACTTCCACATAGGCCCCACTGCTAATCCCATTATACAGATGAGGAAACTGAGAAGTGAAGTAGTAGCAAGTGGGTGGCAGGCCAGTATTCAAATCTGGGACTGATTCTAAACTCAGTATCTCACTTCTCACTGTACTGTTGTTGTAGAGTGGCAAGTTATTTGTTTAGTGTTATGCTCAGGATGTTTCTGTGGGTTTTTGCCTTCATTAAGAGATCTTGTTAATTGAGCTGCATTTCTATTTTCAGTGGGGGGCAGGAGGAAGTTGGCAGCTTCAAGTGTCAGTGTGTGTGTATACCATAGCAATTGTGACTTGACAGTGGATTTAACTTATATAAACGGTGTGTAATGGTCCCTGCCAGTAACAAACCAGGATATTTGAGCAGAGTGGTTTATAGATTATAATTGGTTTCCTATTACTGTTGGCTGCTTCTCCTGCACAGAGCATTACTTCAGGATTGGTATTTGATTTGAGAAATTTTCAAATTGATTTTATCTTCCGTGCATTAATGCGTGGCCTACATTCTTGTAGAAGCATTAGATAACCAGGCTGGACATGTTTTAGGAATCATAACTGGATCTGAGCTGCCAGTGGTACAGCTTTTATTCAGCATAGATAAATCACTTTTCTGAAAACATTTTCCTACCTAAACCCTGTGACTTATTTTTTAGGGCATCTCAAATTTATACCCTTTGAAGTTGGAATATGTTCCCCAAATCATGCTAAAACACACAAATGGGGAATTTGTTAATAAAAGTAGGTTTAATCACTGTCTTCCTCTTGGAACTGAACACATAAATATTCAAGGAAGGGTGTGGAAATCAGTCTAATTTTCAAGAGTGTGCAGTTGTGATGCCTTTTAACATCAGGAAATATGAGATATGACTCCAGTGATGAGAATGCTATAAACGTGGCTGAGGACAGGAAACTGGAGGGAGTGCTGTGATTTTGTGAGGATTAGCACAGGTAAAATGTTTTTAGTTAAATGTTTTTCAGCTCTAGAAGTGTGGAACAGATCACAGCTGCATGAAAATACCAATTAATCATCTTCTAATGCTTTTATGTAAATGATTATATTGACTTACATTTAGAGTTGCCATTAACACCTGGAACCCTAAGATTGCCAACAGTAAAGATTTAATGAATACATAAATTAAAGACTTGAGTCATGTTTAGATTAATTTATAGCCCTTTTATTCATTACCACAAGTCCTCTTGAAATCTAAAAATCATGGGATGAGACAGAAAATAGAAAGGAGGAGACAGCATTTGAATTAACCAGTTTTTTAGTGGTGAAACCTGGAAGAACTAAACTCTACAAATATTTTTTTCCATCACTTGCCACAATTTATTATGTGTCAGGCCTGTGTGTACCACAGGGGACTTTTTAATTGCTCCATGTCCTCAGACATTTTTTTAAAATGAAGATTTCCCTTCCTATGTACTTTCTTTTTTTTTTTTAATATGTACTTTCTTCACCTTAACATATTTTTTTCTCTGAAAGAAAGTTAAAATGGGCTCATAGAAGTTTTGAAAAATGAAATGAACAAAAAACTCCCTATCCTGACATCCACGGGCAAAAGTTACTAACATTATGTTTTCCTTTCACCACCAGCCCCATGTATAATTATAATTATATAATTATGTATCTTGTTTTCTCACACAGTCACAATAAATTACAATTTTACTGGAATTTTATTACACTGTTCTCATGTTTTAAATATATTTCAAGTGGTTAGTAATATTTTTTCCATTTTAGTTAGGACATGAAAGCTCAGAGAAGTTAGGTAGCTTGCCTAGTACCATATACTTAGTAAGTGAATTCCTAACCCGAAATGTCTGACTCAGAAACTCTGATTGGCCAAGCATGGTGGCACATGCCTATAATCACAGCACCCAGGAGGCTGAGGCAGGAAGATCATCATAAATTCAAGGCCAAACTGGGTTACACAGTGAATTCAAGATCATCTTGAACTACATAGTGAGATCCTGTTTCAAAAAACAAAACGAATCATACCACTGCCTTGTATCCCCCTTGCATGCAGTAAGCAGAAATTACAATCATAGCTGAACTAAACCAGAGAAAGGTCCTTTCTCTGGACCTCAAAAGTGGAGGCTACTGTCCGAACCTGCTGGTGCATGCCTGTAATCCCAGTCCTCAGAAGGCTAAGGCAGGCTGATTACTGTGCTTTGTACTGAAGACTCAGAACAGAGAAGGTGATGAAGATGGCGTCAGAATTTCATCTCATTCATTAGTGATGTGGCAAGCTTCTTTGCAGATTTGGATAATAGTTTTTGAGTACCAGGAGACTATTTTCTCAGTTTTTTTGATGCAGTTTTTGTGTGTTTGTTTTTGTGCCGTTACAATGTAATGGATACAGACGTGATGTACTTTTAAGTTTAATCTGCATCACCAACATTTTCTCCATTAGTTCCTAAAGCCTAGACAGCGACAAAACTGTAACTCCAGCTCTGACTGGTAGCGCTTGCCAGTTTCCATGGTATAAATACTCTGCCATGGCCAATTTCAAGCTTTCAGTTGATGTCACTGCATGTAGAGTTGGAGAAAGAGTACAGTGGCTAGCATTATAGTATTTCCATCCTGCAGAGGCAATACATATCAGAGCATAGATGTTAGTAAAATATTTAGGAAGTTAAGAGATTGAAGGATTTATGAACTTTATTTATGAAGGATTTTTGAGGTAGGGGCTCACTGTGCAGTTCAGGCTGACCTTGAACTCACTATGTAGTCCAGGCTGGCCTCAATTCATGGCGATCCTCCTGCCTCAGCTTTCCAAGTGCTGGGATTATAGATGTGCACCACTAGACCCAGCTAATTTATTTAATTGTAAGTTTCTACAATTTACCTTTTTTTTTGAAATTGAACTCAGGGCCCCATATTTGCCAGGCAGGTGACATGTCACTGAACTACATCTCCAGGTTCTTACATTTTAACTTTTTAATATCAAATGTATTTAGTCAGATTGCAAAATTCCTGAGTTTTTTTTCTTTTTTGTGCTGCTGGGTATTGAACCCAAGGCCTAGCATGTAGGCAAGCACACTACCACTGAGTTGCATCAACAACCTTGTTTTTATTTCGAGACAGGATCTTGTTAAATTGACTAGGCTGACCTTGAACTTGCCATCCTCCTGCCGTATCCTTCTGAGTATGGTGGCTGGGATTACAGGCATGCACCACCATGCACACCACTTCGTGAAATGTAGTAATTTACTCTTATGTGGTGCAAGCTGGCTCCAGCACATTTTGTGCCTCATCATCTGTGTACCTGCTCTCTGACAGTAGCCCATCAATCCACCTTTATCACTTTCTCGCCTGTACACTTGCCCTTTGATTAATTTATTTCATTCACTTCTCATCCACTACAATCTTACTTTTGTCCTTTCCATGACAGACTGTGCTGGGAAGCACAAGTTCCTTTTTCTCCTCCCTCCTCCTGAAGTCTAGTGTTCCCAGCATGCTTTTTGATAGTCTGCTTTTCTCTGTTTCCGTATTCTGCTTCAGTAATCTCATCCAAGCCCCTGCCACTAAGTACATTGATGGCTCCCAAATCTGTTAGTCTAACCCACACCTGTCTGTAATGCTCTAGACCTATTTATCCAATGAACTATCTGACATCTCACTCACTTGTCTTACATCATTCAAAATTAGCCTTTCAAGAACATATCTCCAGCTTCCTTACTTACTAAGTCATCAAAGCCAAACACCTTGATGGTTCAGTCATCTCAGTCCTTTCTTTGCTTCATTGCTCTCGCTTTTTACCCTGGCACCCAGTCCAGATGGACACACCCATTCATTTATCTATTCATCAAAATTTTCAGTGAATATTTCTTAGAACTGCTACACGGTACACTGGGTAAAAGCCCTAGAGCTGGGAGTCAGCCTGCCAAGTGTAATTCTTTGTTCTGCCAGTTAACTAGCTTTGTTATTTTAGGAAATTTGCTTGACCACTATATGTTTCAGTTTTCTTAAATATAAAGT
The DNA here is from genome assembly GCA_004027295.1 of Dolichotis patagonum. Classification (NCBI taxonomy): domain Eukaryota; kingdom Metazoa; phylum Chordata; class Mammalia; order Rodentia; family Caviidae; genus Dolichotis; species Dolichotis patagonum. Next base: position 11,197 of record PVJX010027784.1, on the reverse strand, counting down.
GAGAATGATAATAGATCTTCTTACAGGCAATTGCAAGGAAGAATGGGTTATTGTGAGTAAAACACAGAACACTTAAAAAACACAGCCTGATACAGAGTAAGCATTCAAGAAATGTTATCTGTTGGTATTTATTGAGCTAAATATTTACATCAGCACAGTGTCGTAAGTAAGTGTATTACTAAGGCTACCATAACAAAGTACCATGAACGAGGTGGTATAAAGCAGCAGAGATTTGCTGTATGCAGCTGAGGGGTCAGCAGGACCAAGCTCCTGCTAAAACTGGAAAGAAACCCTTCCTGGTCTCGTCCTGGTTGCTGGCAGCTGCTGGCTGTCTTAGGCATTCCTTGATTACTTGGGCATAATTCTTTTTTTTTTTTTTTCCTCTGAGACAAGGTCTCACTAGTTCAGGCTGTGTGTAGCCTAGGCTGGCCCCTAACTCTCAGTGATCTCCCTGCCTCAGCCTCCCACATGCTGGGATTACAGGCGTGTGCCACCATGCCCAGTACTTGGGCATAATTCTAATTTCTGTCTTCATGGTAATATGATGTTTTTCCCGTATGTCTCTGTCCTTACATGACTGTCTTCTGAAAATGACAACAGTAATACTGGATTCAGGGTTCACTCTAGTATGACCTCATCTTAAGTAATTACATCTGTGGCAACCTTATTTCCAAATAGGGTCATATTCTGAGGTACTGGGACTTAGGACTTCAGTATATCTATTTTGTATGGGACAAGATTGCTATAGTTTGAATGCTTGAGTCCTCCCTAAATTCATACCCTGAAATTCTAACCCCCAAGGTGAGGGTGTTGGGAGGCAGGGCCCCTGAGAGCTGATCTGGTGATAATTAGGACTAGGGTTAGTGCTCTGACGAGGGAGCTAGCTCAGTCCTTCCACTACATGAAGACACAGACAGAAGGCATTGCCAGTGAAACAGGAAATGGACCTTCACCAGACACTGTGTCTGTCAATATCTTGATCTGGGCAGCCTCTAGATTTATGTGCAATAAATTTCTGTTGTTTATAAGACACGTACTTTTTGTTATAGTTGTCCAAAATGGTCTAAGACACTGTGGTTAACTTCTCACAGCAGGAGCTCTAATACAGGGATCACACACAATTGCCGACCTTTTCTAATGGCACTACACACTACCGGTGAGTTCTACTGATCTTTCCAAAATATAAAATTGATCATGTCACTTTCTGAAACTCCCTGAGCTTTTAGGTAAATGTTTAGTATAAAATACTCTTCCTGCTGTGTGTCCTTTCTCTTTTTCTACACTGAACCTTATTCCACAGCCCAACAGTTTGCAGTTCCCAGTCACATCATCCTTGCAGCTCTGACCCTCACGTGTCTTTGTCTGCCGTCCCCCATCCCTATCTGCTCTGGCATATCTGGGGCAGGGACTTGCTGAATTTCTTGTTTCTCTTGTGTCTTCTCGTCAAGACGGAGTGCTCCTTGAGGGCTGGGACTGTGTTTGTACATTCTATCGTGGGACATTAGTGTGATTTTCCATCTTTTCACTGTTGCAAATAAAACTGTGATACCTTTTGTTTACATAATCTTTCAAATTTAAAATTATTTCGTTAGGCACAATTCACAACAGAGAGACAACCTAATTTAAAAGTGGATAGACTTGAATAGACATTTCTCCAAAGAGAAATTACATTTCTCCATGTAAATGGTCAGCAAACATGTGAAAAAATACTCAATGTTGCTAGTCATTAGGAAACCGCAAGTAAAACCACAAGAGGAGTCACTCCATACACACTAGTGGTTATAAAAAAAAACAAAAAGTATCGGTGAGAATGTGGAGGTGAAGAAATTGGGACATTTCCGGTGGGACTATAAAATGGTGTAGCTCCTGTGGAAAACACTTTGGCAGTTCTCCCATCAGATACACACAAAATCACCCCAGCAATTACCCTCCTAGGTATATACCTAAAGAACTGAACACAGGTATTCAAAAAAATTTGTGTATGAATATCCATTGTAGTACTGTTCACATAACCAAAAGGTCAGAATGATTGTCCATAAGCAAGTGACAAAATGTGGTATATCTGTACAGTGAAATATTTGTTAGCCATGGAAAGGTATGGGACTGACTGATAATATTTGGCAACGTGGATGAAACTTAAAAATCTCAGGAGAGTTTTTTTTTTTAAATGATTTTTAAAATGAAAGAATCCAGACATAGGGCTGGGGATTTAGCTCAGCGGCATAAGCACCTGCCTTGCAAGTGCGAGGTCATGAGTTCAATCCCCG
>PVJX010027783.1:0-24466 GCA_004027295.1 Dolichotis patagonum | reverse complement strand
AAAAAAACAACCAAACAAAACAGAAAAAAGGGTAGCAACAATACAGAATTCCAAAGGAAAAAAAAGAAAAGAACAAAAAAAGTGATGAAATCACTAAGAAATCACTAGTTGATAAGTTACATACCGTCATCTTGGAAATAGTTGTTCAAGTTACAAAATTAAAGCATACAAAGTAGACATTCAAACAGTGAGACTGTTAACAGTTCTGCTCAACAATCTAACGAAAATAGTATGGTCACCTATCTTACACACTTAAACATACATGCAGTTATATCCTTTGGAGCACTTTCTTTTGCTCTCTTTTTTACAGTAGCAATTACACATTTTGGGTTTTATTACTCCTACAGTTCTTATTACTTTTTACACTAGAGACACAATGTGATATTTATAAATATGATTTTTTTTATTTAAAGAGAAAAAAAACAACCAAACAAAAGAGAAAAAGGATAGCAACAATGATACAAAGTGCAGACTGCCATTTGTTCTAAACCAGGTTACAATGGCAAGCAGAAACACCAAAACAACACCCAGGATTTGGAGGCAGATTTATTTTGCGTCAAACAGGCATTGACAAGAAATCAAGCCTTATGAAAATGTCAGGCTTCAAAGGCTCAGGGAGATTTTCACAGGGTTTCAAGCAAGAAGCAAAGTACTTGGCTATCTCTGACTGGTTCGTACAATATGCATCACAGTGACCAGCCGTTTCTAGGAGACAGAAGCAACCAGGACTGGAACAGGAACTATTACCTGGACAACTAAGAAACTGAAGTATACTGGCTGGGGGGTGGTGGCATCACATCTTCTGCTACAATTTGACTCAGACTGCATCTTCTGCCAGCATTCATAAAACGGTAGACCGACTTGTTAGCTTGCCACAAAGGGAGAATCTCAGGTCTCAGCGAGTCCTTGATAGTCCTGTTTACTTACTGACCACTGGTGTTAATTTCAAATCCAGAATTTTTGGGTTCGTGGTCCGACCCTTATGTGTAATACGTGATGATTATGAGCACCACAGAAATATTCATTTGAAAACACTTTGGCACTTGTAGGGAGTTGGAGTTTGGTTTTGTTTTTAACTATTTTCCCTAAGGTCAGTGTCTTCTTGAATCCAGACAAGACCAACTTATGTTTCAGCCACCATGTTGTGTTACTTTGAAAAACCAAAGTTAGTTGGTATCACGCTTTTGATTTTTGGTGTTTGATGAGATATTTTAGTGCCCCTGTGAACTGATTCCCAAGGCAAGTGCCTTCTAGCCCACTTTGTTATCAGGTTCTACTACTTATGAGGGTAAATAGGGTGTGTGTGTGTGTGTGTGTGTGGTGTGCTATTGTTCCTAAACAAGCAATGCCAATAACTCTGGGTCACATCTAACATTCCCTTAGCATTTTCTAGCTGCTTCCCCCATTGCCGCAACAGTAAGACTTGATGCTATGATTAGCATGTTTCTGAAAGCCTGAAAAAGTACATTCATTGCATTCTTGCCTGGTTCCATCTTAGAAATAGCTTTGAAAATCTGAACTTAAGTATTTTTGGTTTTGTTTTGGCAGGAACTCACGGGGTGGGGAGAAGGCAACTGAGGAGACAGGGAAAGGTGGGGTCGGTATGTGGCTCACCTGGAAGCTGCTGTTGATGGGTGACTGCAACACACACTCTCTTAGGCTGCAGTGGTTCAGAAAGATGGGAAGAGTACTTGTTATGAATCTTATCATTTCTGTCAGAGATTTATTGAACAGGAATAGGGCTTGACTCCTTTTCTTACATGGTTGGCCTGTATCCAAAGTAAAGCGTTCTGTATGCTGGATGCAACCACCCTATTTTGTCTAATCTAAGATTTCCTCTATTGTAAGGTGCTCCATTATTTTACAATCCACTGAGAAATTAAAAAATGCTATTAAACTATAAAATATCATGTGCTTTCCAATTTCAAAAATGTTTAAAATGGGACGGTGTCTCTTAGAACTGATGAAATAACGGTGTGTAAATTGTAGGTTACAGATATTTTGCCTGAGTCATTTCACTCTTTTATGATCTAGGCTACCATCTGTGTTTGTGGCTATGAATAAATAATAATAATAGTTACTACCAACTAGTGAACACATAACATGTACCTGTTGCATTTGCCTTCATCATCCCTGGTGCTTTCCACGAGGCTGCAAGAAAGTGATAGAAATTCACTTCACAAAGGAGGAATCTGAGCTTAAGAAGGTTAGGAGGGTAGAAAAGCCAAGCTGCCACTTGCAGGAGCTACGTTTGGAACTGACCGGATCCCCCTTCAAAACTGAGATGTTTTCAGGCACTCTAGAGATTGCTTTCTTTGCAGAAGCTGCCTGAGTTGAGAAGGGTTTTTAGAATGGTATCAAGTGTAAATATTTGTAGTTTTGTTTTAGAAACAAGTTCCCACCCATCACACATCTGTCACACAGCAATAATTGTGAGACCCACCTCCTCTCTTTCAGCTACAGTGAGTGAAGAGGAAAAGGAGGGGTGAGGGGGTGGCTGTTCCCCTCCACAGAAATCATTACAGACCTAATGGGGCAAATGCTTCGCAGAGCTGTGAAGTGCAGCGTCACTGTTTACCTTTGTGAAGGCTTTATACTTAGGAGGGAGAGGAGCCCTTTATGAACTCCCTCTTGATAATGTTTTGGGCCTGTCAAGTGCCTAAAATGTTAGAACTTCAAATCCTTTCAGCATATGCATAAAAATATTTCTAGTACAACATTTAAAATATACCTTTTTCTTTTTAAGTCTTCACCATAGCCAAGAACAGAATTTTAACTGATAGAAAAATATAAAGCCCTGTGATAATGTTTTATCACTTTTTGTTATTGTCTCCAAAGAAGAGGCCTTGACAATTGTTGGCTGCTGCTGAGTTACCATGGCAGTAATCATTCAAACAAAAATGGAATTTTTAAAATATGCTTAACCCTTTTTCTTACCCCTATGGTGCAAAATGGGTAGAAAGATTTTCATTTTACGCAGTTCCACTGGATGAGTTAGGGTCTCTACAGCAAGGGGCCAGCTTTGCCACTGCCTGAGTAGATCGTCGTGGTGCCCCACTCCCTTGCTCCATCATTCTGGCCCAGGTGCTCCGTGACAGTCACAGCCTCTTGGGTCGCTAAGCACAGTGCACATGGCTGCCGATGCCTGGATGCCTTTGTTCTTGTCCCAGTCCTTCTGCTGCTCACACTTAATTACGTGAGGATGCTACCTCCTTGGAAAACTCTCCCTCAGCCTTTCCACCACTAGGCATTGGTTATACATATCCAGGTGCTCCAGTGACACGTGATGTACTGAATGGTAGTGCATGCTAACTTGGTTATCATTGTGTGAGGCATCTTGGTGTAGAACATCTGGATTTGCCTGGGTAGGAGGCTTGGCTTCATTTCTTAAAAGCTTGCGTCCTACACAAGTCAGTTGACTTTTCTAAACTTAAACTTCTCCCTATGTAAAAGGAAAAGAATGATAGCCACTTCACAGAAGTACTGTGGGAATTCAGTGAAACACCCTAAGTAAAATGTCTATATCAGTGACTACTCAGTAAACATTACAGCAAAGCTGGTCTCCTGCAAAATTTAAGCTCTCCTACACAAGTACCGGGTCTTTCATCTTTGACTATCTAGGAGCTAAGAAACCTCAGGCACACAGAGGTCCTTCTCTAATTATCTAATACTTATTTTCTAACTAAGTGAATTTTCCGTATGTGTAAAGCTTATCCCTTAATGAAAAAACATTTGAAAAAATGCTAGTTTCTCATAAAATTAATTCATATCCATTGATGAAAATTTGGAAAACAGAATTACAAAGATCAAAATAAAAGTCATGTGATCATGTCATCTATCCCTAAAAGCTAGTAGTGTATATTCTTTCTCATACATCCTTTTTATGCACATGTACACACTTATTTAATGTTGAGATATTCTAATTTAAATATTATTGTGACAAAATACATATAAAATTTACTTGTTAACTATTTGAAAGAATATAGTTTAGCAGTATTAAATATACCTATAATGTATAATCATTAACACTACCCATCTCCATTGCTATTTTCATCTTGTAAAACTGAAATTCTAAATCCATTATATAATAACTTCCCACTCTCCTCACCTCCAGTCCTGAAATCACTATTTTTTAATTTCTGTCTCTTTAATTTTGACTACTCTTGGTACTTCATATAAGTAGAATCATACAGTATTTGTCTGTTGTAGCTGGCCTATTTTTATTTAGCATAATGACCTCAAGACTCATACATATTGTAGAATATTCTTCCTTTTAAAGGCTGAATAATATTCCATGGTATGTCTATGTCTCATTTCCTTTATCCATTCATCTGTCAATGAACATTTGAGTTACTTCCATGTTTTAGCTCTTGTGACTAATGCTACTATGAATGTGTGTATATAAATATCTTTTTGATATTCTGCTTTAAATTATTTTGGGTACATATCCAGAAGTACAATCATTGTATCATATGGTTATTCTGTCTTTAAATTTTTCCACAGTATACTGCCTTCCACTACAACTATATATTTTACACTCCCACAAACAGTGCACAAGAGTTCCAAATTCTCTACAACCATGCTATACAAGCTCTGATTTGTTCTGTTTTGTTTTGTTTGTGGTGCTGAAGATTAAACCCATGGCCTTGTGAATGCTAAGCATGCGCTCTGTCACTAACCTGGACTCCTACCCTTCTCTTGTTTTTTATAGCCATCATCCTGCCAGATGTGAGTGAAGTTTTGGTTTGCATTTTTCTAATGGTCAGTGACATCAAACGTTTTCATATTGGAAACGTATTTTAATATTGGCCAGTTGTGTAAGTTTTTTGGAAAAATATCTGTTGAAGTCTTTGCCCATTTTTGAAACAGGCTGCTTGTTTGTTTTTTAGTGTTTAGTTTTAGGAGCTCTCTGTATATTCTGTATATTAATTAGATATGTGACTTACAAATATTGTTGCTATTCTGTGAGTTGCATTTTTGCTCTATTAATACTATCTTTTAGTGTACAAAATTTTAAACTGTTTACAAAGCCCAGGTTGTCTATTTTTTCATTTATTGTCTATGTTTTTTGGTATTATATGCAAGAAATCACTACCAAATCCTGTATTGTGAGGTTTTCTTCTAAGTGCTTTATAGTTTTTGGTTTTGCAGTTAGATTTCTGATCCATTTTGAGTTAACTTCTGTATATGGTGTTAGATAAAAGTTCTTCTCCATTATTTTGTGTGTAAATACCCAGTTTTCCAGAACCATCTGTTGAAAACATTGTACTTTCCCTATCAATGGTTCTTTAGACCCTTGGCAAATGATTATTTAGCCATCTACACAAAGATTTATTTCTAGGTAAATTTTTTTCGATGGACAATTCTGATGTATTTCTTCATAGTGCTGGACTTGAAAACTAGGGCTTTAGTTTATATCTTAAATATCATCATATATTTGATATTCCCAGACTATATATGATTTTAAGCAGACCACAATACTATTGGAAAGCTAATGTGAAGATACTATTAAAAAGGATTTTCCCCCAGAAATTCAGTGTCTTTAAAGTTGTACCTTGATCTTGACATCTGAATATCCAGCCATTATATTTCTTAATGGTGTAAAATCTCATTTTCAATAACTTATTGGTGCTGAAATTGTTCACTAGTTGTGATCTGACCTGGTTAGTTCACACAGATTGCATAAGATTTTGAGCAGCATTTATGGAGTTTAATGGTAAATAGATTAGGTAGAACTTCATCTAAAATATTCTTAGTAATTCATGTTGACATGTTTTCCATACCTCATCAGTTTCATTCAACAAATAGTTTTTAAATTGTTAACAAAGCTGTTAGGATTTATACATTTATATTTAAACATTGATAATTTTTTAAAAAGAGTTATTGCTAGGTTCTCTGTCCTATTCCATTGGTCCATCTGTGTGTCTTTATGACAAATCAGATTGTTTTAATTACTGTAGATTTGTAGTAAATTTTGAAATCATGAAATTTGAGTTCTCCAGATTTGTTCCTGTTTTACAAGATTGACTATTTTGGATTCCTCAACATTCCAGATGAATTTTAGGAAGAAACATCATTGGAGCTGGGCAGAGTCATGAATGTAGTCCTAGCTACACAGGAGGCTGAGACAGGATTATTATGCAAGCCCAAGAACTCAAGATCAACCTAGGCAACATAGTGAGACCCCCATTTCAGAAACAAAAATGTTATTGGGAATTTGATAGAAATTGCACTCAGTCTTTAGTTTGCTTTGGATAGCATTGACAATCCTAACAGTGTTGTGTCTTCAAATCCATGAACATGGGATATTTTCATTCATGTATCCTCTTAAATTTCTCAGCAATATTTTGTAACTTTCCTTTTATGTCTTTCACTTCCATGGTCAAGTTAATTCTTAAATATTTTACTCTTTGATTCTATTAAAATGCAATTGTTGTTCTACTTTCTTTTCCAGATTGTACTTTGTGTATACAAATGCAAATGATTTTTGTGTTGACTTAGTATTTTGCTTTTCTGCTGAATTCACTTCTAACAGTTTGTTTTATGTATTGTGTTGTATGTGTGTGTATTGGGGGTTTTTTAATATATCTATGAACAGAGATTGTTTTACTTCTTCCTTTATAATTTAGTTGTCTTTTATTTCCTTTTCTTGCCTAGTTACACTGTCTAGAACATCTAGTACTACCAGTATACAAAGTGGAACAAGCATGAAAATCACATATTTTTGCCTTGTTGCTGATCTTAGAGTAAAAACTGTCAGTCTTTCTTTATTGAGTAGAAATTTTGCTGTGAACTTTTTACATATGACTTTTATTATGTAAGGTAATTTCCTTCTATTACTAGATTTTTAAATTTTTTATCCTGAGAGAATGTTGAATTCTGTCAAATATTTTTATGCCTCTATTGAAATGATCATGTAATTGTTTCCTCCTTCATTCTGTTTATGTGGTGTATCACGTAGGCTGATTCTCATATGTTAAATGGTACTTGCATTCCAGAAATAAATCCCACTTTATTGTAGTTTTAATATGTAGTTAAGTTTGCTAATATTTCTGAAGATTTTTATGTAAGTGTACATCTGAGATATTGGTATATAGTTTTCTTATAATTGTCTTCATCTATTTTTGGCATTAGGGTAATGTTCCCTCCTTATTCATTTCAATTCTTGTGAAAGGCTTAGTACAGGTTAGTGTTATTTCTTTTTTAAATGTTCGTTAGAATTCATTAGTGAAGCCATCAAGTCCAGGGATTTCGTTTGTTAGATTTTATATTATTGATTCAATATCCTTTTGTTTTGTTTTTGTTTGTTTTAGATTTTTTGAGATTAGGTCTTGCTATGTGGTTCAGGCTGTCCTTGAACTCACTATGTATACCAGGCTGGCCTTGAAGTTGAGGCTATCCTGCTGTCTCAGCCTCCCTAGTGCTGGTATTACAGGTGGGTGCCACTATGCCTCAATATCCTTACTAATTATAAGTCTATGCAGACTTTCTATTTATTTATGATTTAGACTTTTTGAGCTGTATGTTTCTAGGAATTTATCCATCTTATGTAGGTTAGCAAAATTTTTTAACGTGTAATTATTCATAGTCTTCTCTATCTTTCTTATTCTGTAAAAATCAGTAATGTTTTCATTATCATTTCTGAGTTTAGTAGTATGACTCTTTTTGTTCATTTAGTTAAAGATTTATCGTTTTTATCTTTGTAAAGAAGTGATTTTTGTTGTCACTGATTTTTTTCTCTATTGTTTTTCTAATCTCCTTTGTTTATTTCTAGTTAACATTTGCTCCTTCCTTCTGCTACACTTGTCAAGTTTATTCTTTTTATATTTATTTTTCAGTACTGTATACTGAGCCCAGAGCCTTTGCACTGACTTACATTCTAAGCCCTGTTTAAGTTTTCTTTTGAGACAGGGTATTGAGGTCTGGTTCTGGAGTGTACCCAGAAAGCTCATGTGTTCAGAAGTAGGGCTTTTGGAAGACATTTTGGACCATGGGGACACCATTAGGAAATGGGGTCTGGTTGCAAGAGGCTGCCAGTTTCTGGGAGTGTGACTTGGAAGGGAATATCTCCTTCCCCAGTTGCTCCTTTCTCTTTCTGCTTCCTGGTGACGGTGATACGAGCAGCTTTCTTCTGCCAGATTCTTCTGCCCTGCTGTTTCTGTCTGGAACCAACCACCTATGGACTGAAACATCTAAAAAACATGAGCCCAAGTAAACTTCCCCTTTCAGTTGTGGGTGGTGTCAGATGTTGCATCTCAGTGATAAAAAAGTAACTAAGACATAAGAGTATCAGTAAGTCACTAGACTGCCAAGGTGGGGCTCTGGCTCGCAATCCTTGCCTACCTATTAGCTGAGATTACAGGTGTGCACCACCATGCCTAGATTTCCCTATGTTTTGATATGTTGTGTTTTGGTTTTCATTTGTTTCTAGATATTTTCTACATTCCTTCATGATTTCTTCTTTGATATATTGGGTTTTTTTTTTAAACATAGGAAGTTCTATAGTTTTGTGAATTACCCAGTTCTTTCTGTTATTGTAAATTTCTAACTTGTTCCCAGTACTCTAAGAGAAGATACTTCATCTGGTATCTATCTCTTTAAATCTACTGAAACTTAATTTGTGGCCTAATATGCAACCTGTCCTGGAAAATGCCATATCTGCATATCTGAAAAATGTGTGCGCTGTTAGGAGTCTGTTAGAACTGGTTGGCTTATTATGTTTTTTTAAACCTTCTATTTCCTTATTTTCTGAATTGTTCTTTCCATCATGAGAATGCAATACTAAAAGCTTCAATTATCACTGTAGTGCTATTCCTCCCTTCAGGTCTGTCAGTTTTGTGTCACTATTTTGGTGATTTGCCATTAAAGTTTATAATTGTAAACTTGCAGAATCTTATTAAAATAATGTCCTTCATTTAATATTGTAAAGGTTTTTATTTAAAGTCTGTTGTTTATTTGATATTTGTATATCCACTTTTGCTCTTTTTTGGTTACTACTTTCATGGATTATCTTTTCTATCCTTTTACTTTCAGTCTGTTTATGTCCTTGGGTCTCAGTGAGTCTTCTATAGACATTATATACAGTTGTTCATGTTTTACTTTAATCCATTCTGCCCATTTCTATCTTATAATTGGAAAGCTTAACTCAGTTGCATTTAAAATAATTACTGATAACAAAGGGACTACTCCTGTCATTTTGAATAGACCATATTTTCCAGTTTCTTTGTATGTGCCATGATATTGTTGAAAACTAGACACTTGAATCAAATAATGTGGTAACTCTGGAAATCACATTATCCCTCTTTTCCAGGATTTGCAATATCTTTGTTATTGTTTATTTCATATATTTTAATTATGGTAGGGAGTCTCTTAATCCAGGCTTACCCTGAATACAAGGTTTTCAGGTTTTCTCACATCTGTCCTTGAGACGGAGCCTTTCCTAAAGCAAATGGGCTCACTTTCTAATTTTCCCTGTATATTGCTTCTGAATATATGATCTGTAGAATGTCTGGTTTCCAGAAAGGAGAAGAGGAAAACTTCACAGCAGAGAAAGGGCTCTCGCCTTTTAAATCTCTGGAAGTCTTGTCAGATAGAAGGAGAGGGGCTTGCAACAATAAAGATAGGTGCAACAACAATGGCTGTCTTCCTCTTCAGCTGCACCTCTGTGGTCAGAGGCATCAACCAGTTACCAAAGAACAGATCTGTCATATTTGGAGGACAGTGCTTTTGGACAACCCTGACACACACACACACACACACACACACACACATGCATACACGCCAAACTCCCATACATTGTGTGTAAGCTGCTCCCAGAACACACATACAACTGCCTGCCATAGAAGTGAGGGGTGAGTGCCTACTAAGGACTGAAACTTAACTCCCATTTCCCATCCAACCTTTTCCCTAGAAGTTACAAGCTTTCAACAGAGTCTGGAGTTCCAAAAGACTTGATTGAGCAGATGCAATTTTTATCTAGGTAACAGAGAGGTTCCTGGTGCTTTCTACTTGGCTATCTTCCCTGAATCTTCTGTTTTTTTCTATTATTGGACATTTTTTATAGTGTACGTTAATACTGTAGGAACATCATTGTATCATATGTCTTTGTAAGTATCTTGCATTGTTCTGAAAAATTTTTCCTAAATCATTTCACACACCTTCCAACAGCTGATAAGCATGTCCATTGCACTATCATTACTGGGTTTTATCCTACAAAAACACCTTTGACAATTTATAGGGAGATCATACGTCAGTTTTCCCCCTTCCTGTCTCTATTGATTGTGTAGCTCATTATTTAAACTTTTCTGATTATTTGGAGTGGTAATTCTGACACCATGTGCTACAGACCTTTGTATCTCATTGCTATTCTTAGGGGGCAGATGAAGTTGCTGTGTGGAGTTCCTTTGTCTACACTGAATGGCTCCAAACAACAGTGATTTCTTATTTTAGTTTTGATTTTAGTTTCATCATATACTATCAATCTTTATATATGAGTTCTTGTTGCTTCCAATAGGATATCCATTTTTGTAATTCTCTATTTTTTGATTCATTGTGCTTAATGAGTATTTATTGTATACCTAGACTACAAGATTTTAAGAAAGATTTAAAAGAGGACTATACATATTAACAAGACATAGAAAGCACTTGCCTTGAAAAAGGAGAGAGATGAACAGTTACACAAAGGACTCACACAGGAAGTGAGGAAGAGGTGCTGAGATGAGACTGAGGATAAAAGGAAATAGCCTCAACATTTCAAAGTGAGATCTAGAATCTAGTAAAGCATGATTGTTTTCAGTCTACTCCAGGAAATTAGTCTTGCATAAAATTCCTCTAGCTGGTTGGCATAGAAACCAAATAAACAAAATTGAGTCCTGTTCTAAATGAGATTAAATAAGCTTTGATTGGGGCCTTGAAGGGTTCTTCCAAGATAAAGACTCTAAACTTGCTGGCACTGGCTCCCAGAACCCCTGTGGACTGACCAGAGCACGTTCTTGCCTGTTTCCTAAGTCTAATCCGTGTGCTTTAGAGAGATTTGATGTAGCAGTTTCTAATTAAAGCTTGTGTATAACAGTGAGAGGATAACATTAATGCTGTGGCTTCTTTGCAACTATTTCCTTTTGCATCTCTTTAAGGAAGATGCTTATACAGAGTTTATCCAAATTGGTTAAAATATAAATATAACACAATGTCTCAGACATTTATTTACTTGAGGCTAAAATATACCTTTTGAAAACTCCATTTACATGTGTTATCTGAATTTTTAGTGTATGCCAGAGACTAAATATTTGGCTAAAAGTTTGCTAATCTCCAGCTGTGATTGTTTTTCATGTTGATATACTGGCATCATCTAAACTCAAATGTACCTTGTAGTAAGATGACTTTTTACCCCCTTTGAACACTCAGCAATAGTATAAAACCAGCCTCTCCAGAGGGATACTATATCTCATTTAGCAAAACATTTATCTCATTTCCCTATAGTGTATTGTTCCACATAGTACTGCTTATGATTGAAAAGATAAAACCATTTTGTAACCAATAGTGAATAAATGATGGGCACTTTTACTAGAATTACTTTTCATTTTCCTTAGTTTTAAGAAGATTTTCACTTTTCCATGCATGTATTTCTAAGAGCATATGTATGTGTACATCAAGCAAACATTCTAAAAACTAATCTGACATATAACCCTTTAACAACTCCAGAGAAAAAACAGATCAGTTATTGTCAGTTTTTTCAACAATTTTTCTAGTGAAATGATTCATATGGCTAAAAATTTCCTTCTTGTATTTGCTTGTACTGTAGTCAGGGTTGTGCAGAGAACAATTAGGATCAGGACACAGAACTTATAATATTATTTTATGATGGTCACCCAGAGTTTAACACAAGAAAGTGCAGGAAATCTATCCACAACACTAAAGACCCGGAATATTCAGCCAAGGGCCTGAATCCCACAGCAATGTTCCACATGAGTCCAGCTGAAAACCTAGATCCCATGACAGTGCCTCCCATGAGTCCAGCTGGAGGTCTAGAGCTCACAGGAAGGACTCACAGCAGTCTGTTTTATGGATCTGTGCTGGGAAGGCCCAAAGGTCAGTGGTAGAAGCTAGAAAGTCTATCCCAGCAGGGTAAAGGAGCTGCGCTGGTAGACTGAGGGTTCTATGCTGGAGCCAAGAAGTCATGCTCATAACAAAGACCAGGGCTGTCCTGAAAAGCACCACAGCCATCCTCAGTGACATGGAGGCCCCGAGCTCCTCCGACAATAAGAACAGTTGAGTACATGCCAGAAAGCCAGCGTGGTAAGTTTGTCCTGGAGATTCAATGGCACACATCTTTCCCTGCAGAGCCAGGAAGCGATGCTCAATGTAAGGACCAGAGCTCCCCCAAAGTGAACCACACAGCCACTCTCACCAAAAAGGTCCCGAGCTTCTCCAGTGACAATGGTCTTAACTCACACTGGGGAAGCTACACATGATGAGCTCCTCAAGGAGAACCAGTGGCTCAAACAGCAGCACATAGGAGAACCCACAGCACCTCGCTTTTCCTTCTCCACGTCTCTATTTATGCTGGCAACTTTCCTCAGGTGGACCATCTACACTCAGCACCATGCTGATTTAATTCAGATGGTGCTAAGTTGACCATCAGTTTTTTCCTAACAACTTGTGTAGGTGTTTATAGGCTTCTGTGACTAACTTGTTTTTTTTGTTAGCACCTTAAGTTGGACAAAAGTTAATTGAGTTGTGTTCCCACAAGCTTTGACTTCTCCATTTTTAAAATTTTATATGTACACTTCTGATAAACCTAATGATCACATACATCACAGGGGATTTGTATCTGTACATGATATATCTCAATTATTATTTTTTCCCATTCCCCTCCTGTCCCTTCAAATTGTCTTTCCCTCCTCATTTATAAAAGCATGTTTCCATTTTTCTTCTATTCTTTCTTTTTTCTTTTCTGCCTTTTTCCCTTCCCTCTCCCTTGTTCTCTTTGTCATTTGAACATTTTCTTCCTATTTCATGATATCTGTCACCCATTTTGGTCCTTGTTTGTGTTTGTGGTTTCTCACACAAGAGAATGTGATGTTTAAACATGTGTGCCCAATTTACTTCAAAGTATGGCCTCAAGGTGCATCCATTTACCTGGAAATGTCTCAAGTTTATCCTTCTTTATAGCAGAGTAATATTCCATTTTTTTTAAATCCTGCATTTTCTTTATCCTTTCATACAATGGTGGACATCTAGGCTGTTTGCAAGATTTAGCTATTACAAACTGTGCTGCTATAAGCATGGGTGTGCATGTATCACTGTGGTATGACACTTTTAACTCTTTGGGGAAGATACCAAGAAAGGAAAAAACTGGATCAAATGGAACATCTAGTTTCAGTTTTTTGAGGAATCTTCACACTGATTTCCAAAGTGGTTGTACCAGTTTCCACTATCATCAACAATAGAGAAGGGTTCCTTTTTCCTCGCAGCCTCACCAGCATTTGTTATTGGTTGGTTTCTTGATGATAGTCATTCTTCCTGTAGTGAGATGAAATCTCAGTGTTCTTTTAATTTGCATTTTTTGAATAAGCAGTGATGTTGACCATTTTTTCATATATTTATGAGCTGTTTTTACTTCTTCATCTGAGAAGTATCTATTCATTTCAGATGCCCATTTTTGGACTGAGTCTTTAAATTTAGAAGAGATCAGATTTGTTTTCTTTTTTTGAGTTCTGTATATTCTAGATATTAGTCCTTTGTCTAAGGAACAGCTGGTAAAAATTTTTTTCTCTGTGGGTTGTCTCTTCACTCTGTTAGTAATTTTTCATTATGATAAGATACCAATTGTTGATTTTTTTGAAATATTTCTTGTGTGATAAGGGTTTTGTTCATAAAGTCTTTGCCTATACCTATATCTGCAAGAGTTTCCTATTGCATCTACCAGCAGATTGTTTGTTTTAATATTGAGATCTTTGATCCATTTTGAATTTAATTTAATATATGATGAAATCTTCAACATATGTACAGCCAGTTTTCCCAGCACCATTTATTAAAGAAGCTATCTTTCTTCCAATGAAGGTATTTGACCCTTTGTCAAAGGTAAGGTGGCTGAATATATTTGGAGTTGTTTCTGAAACTTCTGTTCCACTGATCCTCCAACCTGTTTTTATTGTCACTACCATGCTGGTTTTATCACAATAGCTTTGTAGGATAACTTCAAGTTGGGGATAGTGATGCCCCCAACCTGCTGTTTGTTTGCCCAGAATTGCTTTTCTAGGTCTCTTCTGGTTCCAAATGAATTTTAAGATTATTTTCTCTAGTTCTGTGAGGTATGCCCTGCCTTGTTCTTGAAAAAGAAGAACTAATGTAGTGAAAATGACTAGACATCCAAAACTGTTATATAGATTTAATATATAAAATACCAATATATTATTTGGTATTAAAATTAAATATATTATATAATGTAATATAATTTATATATTTATTAATATATAATATATTATTGTATTACATATTTATTATATTATATAATATATAACATATACATATTATATATTATATATTATATATTATATATTATATATTATATATTATATATTATATATAATTATTATATATTATTAATAAATGAAATATATTATATATAGTATATTTTATATGTTAATATATAAAATACCAGTATATGTATTAAAATACCAATAGCACACCTCACAGAACTTGACTTCTCCATTTTAAAGATGGAATTGGGGGGCACCGAGCCAACCAGTAAGCAGCCTGCCGTCCTGGAAAGTGACTGTGGTCTGCCAAGACGCGGCCACCCCAGGGCGGGGAAACCAGAAGCAAGAGTGTCTCCTGAGATCGGCACCATGCTGGAACTTGGGGCGCCGAGCCAACCAGTAAGCAGCCCACCGCCCTGGAAAGTGACTGTGGTCTGCCAAGACGCGGCCACCCCAGGGCGGGGAAACCAGAAGCAAGAGCGTCTCCTGAGATCTGCGCCATGCTGGGACTTGGGGTGCAGAGCCAACCAGTAAGCAGCCTGCTGCCTACCGGTGCGCGGGCTTAGAACCAAACATACCACATCCCCAACCCCCCCCCCCCCAACAATTGGGATCCAGGGATCTGGGTGTCTCTTAGGAGGTGACCATATTTGGTACAGCAAGTCGGGGGAGTTTCCTTCTACTATCTCTGAAGGCAGATACTTTTATCGCCGTTTTGCTTTGTCCTGATTAACGGTGGTGCTCTATTTAATACTCTGTGTTGATGTGTTCTATAATGTGTATTTCTTTGATTTTGCTGTACCTAGTAGAAGAACAACTATTGTGAAGACAACGAGGTATACAATGTTGCCTGTTACTGTTGTCCTGGTGACCTGCTGTGATGTTCTGTGCCAATTTCACAATACTGTCTCAATTGGCTTTATTCCATCCTTTTTTTTCTGTTTGCAGCCTCACTGTGTATTCACTTTGTATGCCTTAATTTTGTAACAAGAACAGCTATTTCTGGGAGGACAGTATGTGGTTTGTCAACTAGTGATATATGGTTTTTTTTTTCAGGTTTTGTATTGTTTCTACCCTTTTTTCTGTATTGCTTTTTTTTCTCTTTAAATAAAATTAAAAAAATAAATAAATAAAGATGGAATTGGAGATGTCTTAGTCAGGGTAATCTTTTGGAGCCAGTCATGTGTGTATTATGCTGTTACTTAGAAAAGTCTTCAAGGGTTACTGTGGCATAATTTCTAAACTGGTCATCCATCTAAATAAAAGGTCCAATGTGTATTATTCATTCAATTTTATACTAGCAAATGAAATTATAAATTTAATAACAAAGTGAGTCATATGGACACAGTAATGCACATTAAAAACCATTATTATAGCATGATTTCTTTAGATTACAACTGATAACTTTTCTTTCCTCTTATCACAAATTATTTCTTCAACTCCCCCAAAGACACATACATGAAGATTTGACATGATTCCTGACCTCAAGGTCTTATCTTTGAGTCAGCCTAACCTCTCTTAAATTCCAACCTGGAAAATCTGAAGGTTGCCAAAAGAATGTAATGCTTGTCCCCCACTAACACCTACAAGTAGGACTGATGTCTGGGGTCTCCGTGGGGGGACAGAAGCCTGAATCTGACAAATGCCTCTTAACAAACCCACATGGTCTAGTCACATCGACCAAACTTCCTACCTAGTTTTTGTAAGTTTCCACTCCTGCCTCTCCTGGAGCCTCCTGTCATTTCTCTTCCATCTTATTTTATTCTTACTTTAAAATAACTGGTTACCACTATGCAGATTGGAGTTGAGCTCAATTTTACACTGAAGTCTGTATTCCCTACTATGGTAGTTACTGAATAAAGTATATTTTACCACCTTTAACTAGTGTCCAACTTTGTGTCTGTTTGACAAAGCCAACCAAAAGCTTGAACTAAGTTAGCTTACCTCAAAAACTTATCAACAGCCAGGGTCTATGAATCACGTACAGTCTAGCTTAGTGGCAACTGGCCGCAGTCTGTTAGTGATTTACTATCTGTTCTGTCAAGAGAATTTGAAATTAATGCTCTGCTCATCTTAATCATCCCTACTACAAAATTAAAGAATCTAAGAAGGAAGTAAGGAAAAACATTATTTTTTCATCTAGTCATCTTAAGCTCATTGGCTGGAACCTGCAGATCAAACAGATAAAGACATATGAGCAAGAAACAAGAGGTATCTGTGTAGCTAAAACTGTCTCAGCTATTAGGATGGAAATTTCCTGTATGAAAGGAAAATTTGTGTCCTGTTTTAGAGCTTTTCCTGGTGGTTTTCAATGGCCTTCAGCTGAATTAGTCCATTTGCCACAAAGACGTAGGTGTGGCATACTCTGTCACCCTTCAGGGAGACTTGTATTTCCATTAGATTTTCTAGGGGGCAGTGCTGGGTCTCCCTGTAAACTACTATGAGGTATGGGAAAAACACATTTTACTTCTAAATTTTACATTGTTTGCTGGAGCTGCTCTAACAAAAGATGCATTAATAAGAGAAATGCATGTAAATTAATTTAATCAGGTTTTACATGATACAGAAGCCTTCATAAGGAAGTGAAAACTTGAAGAAACAGGTAAACCTGACTTATTTTTATACTAGATTTGATGAAGGGTGGGGTCCATGGAAACTGTGATAGGAAATTCCATCTAAGGGTGGTAGACTGAGGACCAGACTGCCTGTTTGCACTGCCCATGTCCATTGTTCCCCATCTTTTGCTCTTCAGCCACATAAATATCCTTTCTCTCAGCACAGGGAGTGCACCTTTCACATTAAGGTCCTGTTTCAGGGGAGAAGGACAAGTCAGAATGACATTCTAGCCATTTCTCAGAATCTGTTAGCTTAAAATATTCAGTATGTCAGAGCACCAGGTTCCAAGATAGTGTGTCCCCTATTGTTTCAATAACTAAACTAATTTTTTTTTTTGGAAGGGGCTTTTTTTGAGAGGGGGTTTCTTTGTGCAGTTCAGGCTGGCCTGAAATGCACTTTGTAGCCTAGGCTGGCCTTGAACTCACAATGATCCTCCTGCCTCAGCCTCTGAAATGCTGGAATTATAGGCGTGTGCCCCCCACTATGCCATTGACTAATTTCTATTGCCATTACTATTAATTTTCCCCCACTGAATCTGAATAGTTCTGAATTAAATTTTATATTAAAATATTAACTTTTGGGACTCGGGATTTAGCTCAGTGGCTCGAGCACTTGCCTGGTAAGCACGAGGTCATAAGTTTTATCCCTGGTACCAAAAAGAAAAAAAAAATGAACTTTAATGAAGTTCTCCTTGTATTCCTAATACTTTTCTTTATATATTTAACTGCTGTATTTTCTAGAACATAAAGATGATGACTGGTACATCTTTTGCATAAATTATACCTTTATCATTATTTAACACTCAGGTTTATTGGTGTTTTAAATTTAAATCTGATCTTACCTGGTATTAATATTAGTTGCTGCTTTCTTTTGTGACATCTCTTTGTACATTCCTTTTTTTAAAAATCACCTTATTAAAACTTTAAAAATTAAAAATAGTTTATTTTGACTTTTGCTATTTACTATAACCTGCTGGTCTGTTTTCAACAGACAAATTTAATCCCTTCCTGTCATGTATAGCAGCAGTTGTATTTACTCTGTTTTACTTACTATTTAGTTTTGGTCTTCCTTTGTGTTTCTTTTTTCTTTGCTTTTGCTGATTTGTTCAAGTGACTTTAAACTCTGCAGTTTCCCTATTAATTACAGGTTCTACTGAAATTTCCAATCCACAGATAGTTCTTTTCCCTGTCTGATCGAACGTATTTCTGGACTACTGTATTTGTCCATTTTCTGTTGCTATAACCAATACCTGAGGCTGGGTATTTTATAAAGAAAAATTGTTTGTTTAACTGAGTTTTGAAGGCAGAAGGTACAGGATTGACCAGCCCCATCTGTTCAGCCTTTGTGAGCACCTATTTTCATCAGTTATTTAAATATTAATTTTAGAAAGATTTCAGATCTTTGAAATTTTCCACTTACAGACTCTACAGACTTTGAAAAAAAATGATCTTACAAGTCTCACAAATACTTCAGATTTTTTTTCATATGTTTTGAATCACTGAGAAAAACCCATCTGTGGGAAACAGAGCAGATGTATAGAAGACTATTCTATGGAAAAAATTAGCATTAGTATATATGCTGAAGTGTCAAGCATGATGTCCAGCAAACCAGGAGAGCTCAGTAAATGCCAGGGGAATCTGGTTAAACCCTTTCACAGCCCAGATGTCCTCTGAGCGCCAGCAGGTCTCCAGCTTCCTGTGTGCTCCGGCTGCTGCTCACCAGCAGACTTTGTGTGGTTCCAGTCTATACTGGATATTCTTGCTCTCAATACCTCATCTCCTGCAGCACTTAAGTTTCCAGACCATGGGTTAATTTAAATGTGTGGCAGTTTTTATAACAGGATGCAAAACTAATTTATATACGCTTTTATACATCTGGGATTTAATGGTTTTTAATTTCTTAAAGTGGCTCCCTGACTTCCCTAACGTGTAGCTAGGAATTAAATGCATAGTTTCTGGGGTCAGATAAAAGCACTTTGAAATCCTGAGTTTTTCACTTACAGACTCTATTAACTGAAGCAATTATGCTGTATCATGAAGCATTAGTTTTATTTGTAAGATGGAAATTAAAACTATTCTGTACTTAAAGATAATATAAGCAAAGATGTTGCAAGATATTTAATGCCAAGTAAGCTTTGATACATTACAATTGTCATTATTTATAACACTTAAAACTATCACTGTGTACTGTATATTTATATGTCTAGATAGCATAATATAATTATTTTAAAATATACTTAAAATTATTTTTATTTTTTTAAAGAGGATAAAACCAAGAAAAATGAAACAAAATAATGCCAATCAAAATAAAGCAGTATAAGTGATACAGACTTCAAAATCTTATGCAATCAACAGTAGCTACCATAATGCCTTTAGTTGTCTTCAAAATAGCTGCAAATACATTTGAACATAGTAAAAATCAAATAGAACAGAATAGAAACAATAAAAACAAAACAATGAATGCAATAAAGGGCTTCAAAACAAGCCAATAGTAAATCCAAATGGCTACCATAATATGTCTTGCTATCTTTTAAATAGCTGCTCATGCCATCAGATTTAACATAATCAAACAAAGCAAAATAGAATAAAACTCAACCCAAGAAAACAATGAAAATGATATGGTTTCCAAGCAGGGATCGCTTCCTAGTGAGGCCTGGTTTTCTCCCTCTGCAGTCCATGAATGGCACTGACTCCTAGAGAGAGGCTTGGGTCTGACTGTCCCCAAGCAGTGGCCTGCGCTTGGTACTGGTTTCCAGGAGGGGATCACCTTCTGATGAGGACTGGTTCTCTCTCCTCACAGTCCACGAATGGCCACAATTATTTTTAAATACCCATACTATTTCTTTAAAATGGCTCCTCAAATTCCTGTCATTCTGCATCTGTTTTTTGTTTTGTTTTGTTTTTGTTTTTGGACTCTTTGAGGCAAGGTCTCACTGTACATTTAAACTCACTTTGTAGCCCAGGCTGGCCTTGACTTTGAAACAATCCTCCTGCCTCCTGAGTGCTGGGATTACAGGCATGCACCACCACACCTGGCTCCATTCTGTATTTATGATATTTAGCATAGAAAATTAAATCACAAATTGTAAAAAATTGAATTTCTAGTTGAGTAGAATATTTACAGTTAACATACGGTACTACTTTTGTCTTAGAAATATAAGCTTAGTCATTTAATTTGATTTTTTTAACATTACATTTTTCTAGACAGAAAGTAGTCAAATGCCTATAATATTCAGGAAAGATAAAAGAACTTCCGTGTAAAAGTTGGACTATTTACTCTTAGACTCATGCTCGAGTGGTTAAATTTTTAAATTATATTAAATTGCACAGTATATTCATATCTATGAATTAAATTAGTTCAATACTTTTTCTCAAAGAAGTCAATGTCATCATTAACTTGATTTGGTCACTATTGGAATATTATAATGCTTTTCAAAATAGAAATTTCTAATATTCATAAATCCTGTTTTGGAATACAAAAATCTTTTTTCTCCTTTTAATACTGGTATATATACTGACCAACTCTTCTTTAAATATTACTGTTTAGTCCTTTACTTCTTAAAAATTGGCTGGATTTAAAACCAACAAAAATCAGGAAAACATAACAGAAGTGTGATATTGTGATTGTTTTATATTTTTATTAGTACATGTTTGAAGTACGTAACTATTACACTTATTGTGGGAATTTGTACATTTGCATAATATATCTCAATTCTTCTCTTTCTCTCTCTCTCTGTGTCTCTCTCTCTGTGTCTCTCTCTCTTTGGCCCTAACCCTTCTATCCCTTCTTGGTCCTTATAAATCTTGGTCCAGAATATGGGCAAAGCTCTTATACATTGTTAGTAGGAATGTAAACTATTATAACTACTATTGAATAAGTATGGAGATCCCTCAAAAATCTAAGTCTAGGGCTGGGGATATAGTGCAGTGACATGGTATCTGCCTACCAAAGGTAAGGTCCTGAGTTTGATTCCCAGTACCAAAAAACCAAACAAAACAAAAAAAACTAAATCTAGAAATTCATTTTGACCCAGATATTCCACTTATACTTTCCTGAAAGAGTTAAAGTCATGGTGTTGTGATTTATAATAAGAAATACATATTTTGAACTGGGCTTGGTGGTACATACCACTAAGCACAGCACTCAGAAGAATTATGATTTCAAGGCCAGCAGGGCTATAGAATGAGATCCTGTCTCTAAAAAAAAATTTGTGTTTTAGTCTGTGTTTCTGGTTCCTGGTATAAAGTGCCAAACCCCTTGTAATTTTCTGAGTGATGGAGGTGGTAAGTACATCTTGAGTGGTACTATTTGGTCTTTCTTTCTGGTTCCTGACACAGACCTCCTATTCCTTTGGGATTTTCTGTATGATAAGAGAGTCTGTGTGATAGGAACTTGAAAATGTTCATCACGACACCTATCTTCTAAGGAGGAGAAAGGGGATGGCAATTGAGTTAGTAACTGATGATTTGTACTTGATGCAGCCTCCATAAAAGCTCCATAAAAGTACAGATGTTAGGAGAGTGCAAGCCAGAAAAGGGGTGAAGCTCTGCGCATCTTCCCCCACACCTTGTCCTGTGCAACTCTTTGCCTATTGGTATCTTCTGTTGTAGCAAATTAACAACCCTAAATACACTTTCCTAGGTACTGTGAGCTGTTTTAGCTAATTTTAAATCTAAGAACAGAGTTGTAGGAACTACCAGTTTATAGCCAAATTGGATCCAAGTAGTGGATCATTTGAGTAACTACTTGCAATTGATAACTGAAGTGGGCCTGAGCCATTAACCTACGGGATGTGACACTATCTACAATATCAGGATTGGTTTAAATTATATGACACTCAGCTGGTGTGGGAGAATTGGTCAGTGTGGGAAAAGCCCTACACATCGGTTCACAGAAGCAATGTGTTGAGAATACAGTAGGAGAGAAATGGTTTGCTTTGCTCCCTAAACAAGAAGTCAAAGCTATCACCAGTAAGGATAGCAAAAAAAAAAAAAAAATACAATTATAGCTGAATCAAGAAAGAATGGGAGGGAGTGAAAATACAGTCTCTTTCACATAAACTGAGCAGCCCCAAAATGAGTTTCAAGCTATGAACTCTGAGATACTTGGAGCAGAAATCAGTTTAGACAGAGCTTTCATCTAGGCAGTGTAAAAGCAGAATGGAGATCCTACCAGACACAGCATCCAACAGACACAAATACTCATCTGGTGGCAAGAAAGAAATGCCACTAAAAGATGGCTATTTCAGGAACTGGAAAGACTGGCCAGAAGTGTGCCTGAATAACGCATATGAAGGAAATTACAGGCAGGCTACAATTTAGGATGGTTTGACTTACGATCTTTAGGTTCATGATGGTGCAAAAGTGATAAAAGTGTGGTAGAAACCATATTTTGAATTTTGAATTTTAAATTTTAACCATCTGTCCAGGTGATGCTGGACAGCAGCAGCAGCAACAAACTAGAGCACCTGGCAGCCTACAGAACATGGGGTGGAGAACCAGTGGTCCAGTGTGCTGTGTTGCTGAACTGTGTGATATTTGGTAGGGTCAGTGTTGTTAATGCATCTTCAGCTTACAGTATTTTCAGTTTACTGTGAGTTCGTCTGGATGTAGTGTCATCACAAGTTGAGGACCATGTGAAGATTGGAGAGTGGGTAAGATTTCATCACTGGAGAAACAGGAGAATGCATCTCCCACACATGAGGCTGACTGAAGCACACACTACCCCATTGCTTCTGTCCCCCTGACATCAAACTTGTTGGGATACATGGTGGCTTCTGCTTTGTGACTGAGTTAGGAAAAGAGTTCAGCTAGAGAGAATGTGCCAGAGGAGAGAGGAGAAATGGGGTGTGTGACAACTAGATATAGAGGCTTATTTCCAAAAGAATGTATGAAACTGGTCAAGGAATACGGGCCAGATGCTGGCAGATCTATTTGCATGGAAGATCCTAAAGTTGTGAGAAGGAGAAAAAGTGTGGGGGTAGAGGGATAATAAGGCCTCTAGATGTGCATACCTTCTTGAGGACTCACAGGACCAAGGATAGCAGGGAATTGGACAGAGACCTTCCTCTCTCCTCTACAGAGAACTTAACACCTTACTGTCACCCCAAGAATCTGGCACCTTTGACTTGGATACTGGCTTTGTCACTCAGTAGTGATGGTAGTGGTGGCAGAGAAGTCACAAAATACAGGCCAAGATATCAGCAAGTACAGCCAGAAGAAGGACATGGGTGGGTGCCCTGTGGTGTGTGTATTTCACAGAGTGATTTGTGGACAGATGTGAGTCTTCCACATCTGTGGAGTACATAGGGACACTTTGGAATGGGTGGCTAAGTTACTACTTGAGAAGATGCAGAGCTCCCGAAGGATATTCCATGGGTAATGAGACCACAACATCAGTGTCAACTGTCAATGATCAAATGGCGGCAATTAAATATTTCCTATAGCTCTTATCTCCTCTAAAATTAAGGGTAAAACCAATAAAATGTTGACAGCATGAATTCAATGTCAGATTAACTATCTTCATGCTAATGATATAAACATGCATTATCATTGTTTATAAAAACCTGGGAGGTAATTGCCTTATTTTTAATTTTGAAAAGTAAAGAAAGATTAATTATATGAATGTGTATCTAGATGACTTAATTTAGAAATGGAAGCATTGCCATAATTTGTTTTATGAAATATTTAATTACCTACCATGAGTAATCTCTATTACATGTACATATTTTGCATATTATATGTACATATTCTGCATATTTTATATATTAGCATAAAGACATTATGTGTGTATTTCTGAATTATTAGCATCATGTGAATTGAGTACTGGTTAGTGAAGGTATTTTCAACTCTAGTGTCCTGACTGAATGTAATGAAATTTTAAAAATATGTATGAAACAGAATGCTGGATCTCTAAATTCTTGTAAATCCAGGGGTTTTTTTTCAACATACTTTATTTCCTGTACCAAAAAAAATGTAAAATGCTCAACTCTTTCTCAGTGCTAAGCAGAGGACAACACATCATTAACAACCATTACAATCCTTCTGTCACAAGAAACATCCTGTAATTTCCTCTTCATCAAAATCAGAACTGAAGCCAACAAGATCAGTGCAGAACTGGATGCTAATAATAGTTCACTCCCACTGATAATGGAAAGGCTGAAGGCTTCACAAATCTTTTCAAAGAACAGATTGATATAATTTTGAAGTCACAAATAGTTCTATCTCTCAAGCAGGCACGTTTCAGAGGGTTGAGCAGTTAGAAATCTTTGTAAACTGAAGAGGGCCAATGAAACCTGAAGACAGTTCAGAAAAAAGCAGCTAAAATGATGGAAAGCTTGGGAGATCCTCCTAGGGAGAAGATGCTAGAGG
>PVJX010027782.1:0-24529 GCA_004027295.1 Dolichotis patagonum | reverse complement strand
ACTTTATGGTAAGCATGAGGCCCCATCTCATAGCTTCGAAGTCTTCCAAAGTTTTAAATCATCAGTTGGAATGGTGTTATCCTGTTTTGTTTGACTATATCATACGTGATGATATGAACAGCTGTTTTGAAGAAAACATTATGACAGCTATTGCTGATTTAATATTATCCTTCTTAGAAGTCCTACCATGCTTTTTTTTTTGTTCTATTACCCTTGGTTCTATCTACCACATCGTGTCTCATTGGAATTTGAATATGTGTGATAGTTCAAACAAATTTTTTTCTTTTTTATCAAAAATGAGATATTATAATACCCATTGATCATTTTCTGTTATTCGGTTCAGAAAGCCCTGGAATTCTTTCACTATATACATGGCTTTATACTATTGTATTATGTTTGATATTATTGTAATTGAAACTATGCTCAACTATAGCAGAGTAAAAGATATGGCGTTAGATACTGTTGATGTCCAGTTGACTTAATGTAAAGTACTGTGTTGCCTATGTTGTCCTGTTCTGATCTGCTCTGTACTGCCCCCTTTTGTTTTATTCTCTTTTAAATTAAAAAAAAAAAAAAGTCAGTTGACTGCCAGCAGGTCTGAGGTTTCTCTTTGGATGACCAGATTATTCCAAGTTAGATCCTGTTAATAACTGCACAGCTCCATCTATATACTAAATATCCCTGAGTTGTACACATTAAAGGGGAGAATTCTGTGGTATGTGGATTCCACCTAAATAAGACTCTTGAAAACATAGATGCTCGTGGCAGGTTATGATATTTAAAGTTCAGATAAAACATTGATTGTATTTTTTAAAACCAAAAATCAAATTTTGGCAGGTGAGCACCAAAATTTAAGTCAATTTATACCAATATGTTGATGAAGAAGTGTAGGAAACACTTTATTATTATACAAAGTTAAAATCAAATACACATTTTACTTGTTCAGGTGTTTTTAGTGCATCCCTAACACTAACCTTTTGGTGTAGTTTGTCAACTACCTCTTTTCACACAGTCTGGAGAACAATTTTTACACCCTTGGATCCTTGTGCCTTTTCCTCTTGGCCTGTTACACCTTCTTATTACTTCTGTTCTGATTTCAGCACATCTTCTTCGTCCTTTTGGACCTACTTCCAAAACAAAAGCAAAGAACTTTTGATTGTCATCCGAAGAGCTGACTGCACTTCTATCTTGCTTCCCATTGTAGTTAATTTTAAATGTTCAAATCTGTGAGGAGAGTGTATTTGGTCTTGATGTTATTTCCCACTGCTGGGTTTCTTGGATCAGGGGACTTGTTCTAGTTATCTTAGCATCCCTAAGGGGTTGGATAACTCTTAGCATATAGCACCTCATCAAAAGTTTTCAGTAAGTGAAAACTTACTGACTAAATTGGGTATGGTTTTGCACTTCCATACTCTCAGCATGCTGGGAAAGTGAGGCAAAATATCACAAGTTTTAGCCCAACCTGGACAATTTAGGAAGAGTCAATTTTTAAATGAAAGCCACATGGGGTGGGGAACGGGGGAGACTTAGTATGCAGGGGTGGACTCTGGGTTCAGTTCTCATCATTGGAAAAAAATGCCAGTTTCCTTGATAAGGGTCTAGCAAAGCTTGTCATCACATTAACATTTTAAGGACTTTCTCCTATAGATACAGACAATTATAAAGAGAATTAAGAGCCACAGCTATTTTTCTTTGTATTCGCAAAATAAACAAAAGAAAGAGAGTAAAAATTCTTTATATGCCCAAGATAATCAAACATAAGAGAGAGGCTAAAAAATTTCATCTCAGCTGAAAAAATAATTAGAAGACTTGATGCCATTCAGTTTTGTTTTATATTTTATTCTATTTAAGCCTAAATTAAAAAAAAACTACAGTGCGAGCCTGTCTCCATTACTCCTAGTGCCCAAGATGGATTTTATTTACAAAGCTGTGATCATCTATTTATTTGAAGCCTTCTGTCATTTATAGTTCACTAAGGTACTTCTACGAAGGATTAAAGATGAGAGGAATTTATCACTGAAGGCAATTTCATACTTATTGCCTCACTCACAAAAGAGAAAGAAAAATAAACCCTCCCATTTTTTCAGCCAGTCAGGTTTTTAAATTTGTCACAAATGAAAAGCCCAACTTGCCTGGAGAGAGTGATTTATTAGTTGGTAGGTATGAAACAGGAAAAAAATGTATGAAAACCCCACAATAACACCCATTTCAGGAAATAACAGGAAAACATTGCTGCCTGAAGGGAAAAAAAATTAAACAGTTAAAATACTCTCCTTTACACACATATAACACACACACAAACACACACACACACAGAGTCTTGTTAGTCTAAACGTATGTTTGCTGGAAATCTCTTTAAAGATTTGTAACATGGAATTCTGTTTCTTAAACCCTGAAATTGAAAGGTCCCATAAATGTCATTGGGTAATTAACACCTTTCTGGGCTCTGTGCTAGGAAATGTTTATAAATCTACATCCCTGTGACTGTGGCTTCTAAAAAAATTTAAAAAGCACCTTCGGAAAGCACAGTCTGCCGGTGCTGCTGCTTTCGAGGAGATGCCTCTCCGTTGTCAGCCCTGAGAGAGTGGCCAAGCACACTGTCACAGACTGGAGTCACAGCTCGAAGCTGTGTGTAGTTGCAAATTGCCTTTGTTTATAACCTTTCGAAGACACAGGATAATTATAACAATAAACAAAAAGAAGCAGCGCATGAGAAGAGAGCTGACCCATCATCACTTCTCGCATGACTTAAAACTGGCCCATCCATTCTGTTTTCAAACATGGGGCCTATTTTTTTAAATTTTATTTAAACAGAAAAAAACAAAGCAAAACAGAAAAAGAGTAGCAACAATACAGAATTCCAAGGAAAAAAGAAAAGAACAAAAATTTATTTTGAAAGTGCAAACACAAGAAACTTCTCAGGAGGAAAGACACTGGTCACGATCAGGGAACATTTAGAGTTATAATCCCCACAATCCATGCACCCCGTCTGGGTGCACATTACTCAAACATTTGCTGGCGTAGACTAAAGAGCTTTGTCCTTCAGAAGAAACTTTAGTTTTGTCTGCGTTTTCTACACCGGTCAGCTAATGGGTAGTAGTGAAGCTCACTTTTCCACCAGCGTGAAGAAAGGGCATGTGAAAGCCCGACTGTAGGCAGATTTATAAGAAATGAAATACGGAGCAGCTCTGATTTTAGGAACTCAGACTTGTAACCTCGACATGCCCGAGAATCAGCTCTCCATTACTGTAACAAAATCTGAATCAGAGAAGTTGAAAAAGAGGACAGGTTTGTTCTGGCTCATGGTGTCCACGGCCCACTGGCCCCATGGCTGTGAGCCGGCAGTGGCCCCATCCGTGGCCTCAGTGTACGACTTGAAGGAGGCCAGTCACCTCATGCGGTCAGGTAACAAAAAGGACAGACCAGGCCAGGGTCCTGTACCCTCTTCCAGGCCTGTAGTGAGTTAACCTCGCCAACTGTCCTCCTCTTACGGTAGCACCACCTCCCAAACAGTGCTATCGTGGGGCCACTGGGAGTCACTCCAGATCCAACTGCAGCAACACAGAGAACCTCTTCTCTCTCACACGGGAATCACTGTTTTACCCTCTGGAGCTGTGCCCTTCATCCATAACTCATTTAAGGATAGAACCACCAAATTCCTGGTTTCATAAATTAACTTGTATCAAACCAAGAAGGAGACGTATATATTTACAAAACCCATGTGGGAAAAAACTTCTTAAATGACACAAGGCCAGTGTAATCATAAAACTCAGATTGCAAGGAATTTTACAGGACAGTTGATGGTTATCTTCAATAAATAAATTGTAGGAAAAATAAACACAGCAAAACACATATATTAAACCAACACATCAAAAGGCAACACGTGAAAGTGTTTGGATCCTAATGCTAATAAATTATTTAAAAACTAAGCTATGGGCAAAATTTAAATTCCAAAGGAGGATTTCAAAACAGATAAGGGATTTGTTTCCGTAGAGAAGGTTTTAAAACCAGCACAGAACTGGGACCAAGGAAAGTTGCTCTGAGAAGCCAAGGCTGTGTTCACTTCTTCACCAATGCTGATCACAGCTGCAGACACAGAAACAGTAGCCTCTGTACTCATTTCACCCTCAGCAAAGCACAAGTGGCAGGGGACCGGAGATGAGTGACACCCACCTGTGCTGGGGAAACAGTCCACACACTTTGGTCCTGGATGTGGACCTGATGTAGCTAACAACCCACCTCCAGGTTAAAATGAAAATCAAAATGCAAATACACCAGAGGAAAACTTCTGGAATGCAGCAAAGGTAGTTTTAAGAAAGTAATTAATAGCATGACTTAAAACTGGCCAATCCATTCCGTCTTTGAACATGGGGCCAATTTTGAAAGTGTAATCACTTTCATATATAGCATTTAAAATAAACATTTTAACATTGCACTTTAAAGAACTAGAAGAAGTCCAAATTTTCTCACAGTTGGCAGACAAAAAAAAGAATAAGAATTAAATCAGACCATAAACGCAATGGAAAAGATTAACAGAGACAACAGAAAGGAGTAACAAACACAAGAGTTGTTTTTTGTTAAAGGACTGCATTCCTTCTGTACATCCTTCCTTGCATACCAATCTCGCAACATTAAATTAATTTCAACCAAATGATGCTCTCTGTTTAAAGCAGGAAAAAACCACTTCCACTCATCTCGTAATCTTCCTTTAATCAGCAGTTGCACCACTCCATCTGGAAAATCAGCTGCGTCTTCCTGCCAAAACACACACTTTAACCACCTACTTTTCTCTGTCGGCATTGCCAATACCTTGGCTCAAGCCACCACTGTCTCCTGGCAGGATACTGAAGCCAATTCCCACATGGTCTCCTGCCTCCAAACTCAGTGCCATGGACCTATTGGGCAGCCAAAGTAATCTCTCAGAAACATACTCTGCTGAATTTCAGACGCGGAAATGGTCTAAATAATCACATAGCCATCATAACGGAACCCACATCCTGGCTCAAGTAATGAAGCATTACTACTGTGTTTGAAACCTCCTGCACACTGGTGATTCCTGTATCCCCTCCCATCTCCCCCAAAAGACTGTTATCATGCTAAAGATCCACATTAATATTCCAGTGCTGTTCTTCATGCTGCAGAAATCTCAACCTGATAGACTTGGGCCTTTTCCTTTTCTCTTTTATAGTACTTTTAAATGTAAGCCAGCTGATCCGGGTGGGTTGGTTTGGGTTCCATGTGGTTTTGGAAATGCGCTGTGACATGTACTCGGAGTATGCCTGTTTTTGTTGCCAAGCAAATGGGCACTGTGGTGAGTTAACCATTTGCTATTAAAAGTGACTCTATTTCTTGGGAAACTGGTGACTTATCCCCACCTGGTGATTAGGTGGTGCAGGACCTGTCTCCTATTCCAATCAAATGACCCATTTTCATAGGGTTTACGGCATGTATGTTTGTGCAACTTTACATTAAAATCATGCAAACAATTTTCCCTCCTCAAACTTTCTGCTCTGTTTTGTTCGCTTGTCTCAGATTAGTGATTTGCTTGTGAGGCTGTAGAATGTTATGACCACCATCTTCTGTGACCCTCAAACAGTCACAGATTTTATGGCAGGAGTGCCTGACGTATGTTTTGTCTTTCTTGTTGAAAGGAATCTTCAGTTGTGTGCCATTATTTTACGTAACAAAGGGTTTTTCTTTGCAATTACATATGGATCACCAAAGCTTTTGCACCGAAAGCTCTGGATAAAGCCTTCCTTCCACAGGCCATCTGGTGTGATCCGTGTTTGTAATCTGTTTATGTCATTTTGTAGACTGTGTTTTGATGGCTCGCCTATACCTGTTGTTTGCATTTTGCTTTAACACCGCTGCAGCACGCTCAAAGTTCTCTCCTACTCTTCTCAGCATGCCTTTGCTGCTGCTAAGAATTTCGCGGGCTCTCATTCCTCACAGGTGAATGGATTTTGTCTAGCTGTCTTCTGAATCTTCTCTCTCTTCTCGGTAGTTTGCTGCTCCTTCGACAGTTTAGAAGCTGCTGGGGTCCGCAAAGGCGTCCCCTGAGGAGGTACTGAAGGCTTTGTTCCCACTCTGCAGCAGCCTTGGGAGTGGGACGTTGTGAGATGCTGGCTCTGTGGACATCTGTTCTCTGAAGTGCGCCCTGGAAGGGGACTGTGGCGTGGTAGGACTCTTTGCTCTGTTGTTGGCTGTGGGCCCCATGCGGTGAACAGCCTCCCTTGCCACAGGCTCTGGCGCCCCAAGGTCCTCTGCGGCGAAAGGGCCAGAAGCAATGGGGTTTGCTGTCCGCGGTGAGAAACCTCCACATTAGGAGCCCAAATCCATTGCTGCGGGTGCGTTTTTTATAGTAACAGAAAGTGAACTAACGTAGGCACCTTCCCTTTATCCACCAAGGTCAGAATTTCTTATGTTGCTGAAACTCTGTCCCTCATTTGAGTCTGGTGAAGAACAAACAAAGAGAATAGTAAAGGAGGACAGAGGTGACAAGGCACGGGTTTTCTTGCAAAGGGGTGCAAGGGACCAAGGCAAGGGGTAAGGGGGAGGGGATGGGGAAACAGGTAGACTAAAGATTGTCATGTACAGGATACTGATAACCTCAGTGAACATAAAAATTGCATGTCATAAACATGGATCTTTAATGATATCAACAAGCAGGAGAAAGGGGAAGGGAAAGAGGAGAGAAAGGAAAGGAGATAAAAAATAAACAAGCTGCACCATGTACATGTACCATCCCTCGAGATAACTGTGAAGCATGTGCACTGCAACATGCGCTAATAAAAATAGCTGAAGGCAAAATCTCCCCCCGGGATAATACATTAGCCAATCCTTCCTTAGTACATGTTTATAAATACTGTAAGTGAAGTCTTGCTAGTGTACACTAATTGTTTCCATTGTTTGATCCTTTCTAGAATATATGTATATTCATACTTGGAAATGCATTGATATTTATTTCTATTCCATTATTTTGCACTATTTCCTTAAAGTTTTCCATATTTCTATTCTAATTCCTTTAGATTAATTCAATTTGGCTTATTTAAATTTATGTTCCAGCTAGTTTGAAATTTAACTGCTACCTAATATCTTCTAATGGCTATTCACCTTGTTTTACTCACAATGAAAACCTTGTGTTTTATTTCATCTCCCCAAAAGAGGAATCATAATTATCATCTAGGACTTAGATGCTTGGTGAGATGTGACTGTGATAAGCGATGTATGCACTAGGATTTTCTACTTACACATCAGGGCTTCATTCTGGGATCATTTTTCTTGTTACTGAAGCACACTGAGAAGTTACTTCAGCACAAGCTCAGTGGCTGTAAATTGTACTGATCGTCTTATTCACCAAAAGGCTATTGTGTAATCTTTCTTCTTCTATGAAAGCCACAAATACATAGGTATCTTGATAGCATTTTGCCTTTTTGTGATATTTTTAAAATTTCATTTGGGTTATTATTAGTTAACATTTTTTCCAATTTCAATAGTTTCTGCTTTGCCTAGTTATCTGTCTAATTACACTCTAAATTGTTTAGAGAATTGTTTATTTGTTTATTTATCTGGATTAAAATGTACTTTACTTCTTAACCTGAAGCATCCATATCTTCTATTATCGTGAGAAAACTTTGGGGAAAGTCTTTACTGCTTTAAATATTCTCTCTGAAGTATACTGATTAGGTGCTGTTAAAAATAAACACCAAAATAAAAGAAAAAATAGCCTAGATTACTTACATGCTTAAATACCAGACTGTCCCCACAGGTAGATTGTTGACTAGGAGACATTTGAGACCCAGGCACTTGTCAATCTGCTCTGCTGACCGCAGCTGAGGATCTTACTACATCTACTGGTTTGCACTCATCCCCTGGGAAGAGACAGCTGTGACTGTGCTTCGGTTGCCTGCTGTCCCTCGCACCATGGCCGCAAGCGCCCCACTTTGAGGAGTCTACAAAACTTACTGAAGAGCTCCCCAAGGGATAAAAGCCCTAACGTGAAAGGGAGGTCTTCGCGATGCGTATGCTCCCTAAGTTATGAGACACTGAAATCTAGAATGAGAATAGCAGGTTGATACACTGGTATTCTACACAATTTCTTAAAGGAAGGACTTTCAGTCAGATGCAATACAGACTTGGCCTATTTTGTTGTTCCTGCATGGAAATAAAGTGTTCCTTACCAGTTGGACAGGAGTCAGAACATTTGCTTTGTTTTGTTTTGTTTTGTTTTGTTTTTAACAGCCTCCTTTTGTCCAATGAGAAAAGAAAAATGATTACACAATAGGAATAACACCTCCAACATGGCTTTTAACATACTTATTCATTAAAAGAAATCATAGTTATTCCCTTCTCAGTATCTCTCAACACACATCACCGTGGTATATGCACACCCATGTTTACAGCACTGTAGTTTATAATAGCTAGATGTCGGAAAAAGCCTTCATGTCCATCAACAGATGAATGGATAAAGAAAATGTGGTATTTGCATACAATGGAGTACTACTGTACCATAAAGAAGGGCCAACTTGAGTCCTTTGTTGGTAAATGATTGCACTTGAGACCATAAGTTTAAGTGAAATAAATCAGACCCCCAAGTTTAAATATCACATTGTTTATATTGTGTGAGAAATCCAAAGGAAAAATAAGAAATAAAATGGATATTTGAAAATAGGAAGAACGTGTTCAAATGGGAAGCAGTGCAAGGGACGGGATGCGAGGGAGGGACAGAAGAGAAAAGGGACCTAAAAAAGGAAAGTGGAAGGCAAAAATGGACACAGAGCTTTCATTAATGGGGGGAGGGAATGAAGGGCTGAAACAATGAGAGGGGAATGGGGAAAAAGAGAAAAATTAAGATATATCAGGCACAAGTACAAATTTCCTAGGATGAAGGTAATTATTATATATAGTAAATATGTACTAGTAAAATATATATAAAATTGAAAAATTAAAAAAAGAAAGAAACCATAGCTCCTTGGAGAATTGTCATTATCTAAGGTAAGGCAAAGAAAAGAGAAATTGAGCTAGAAAATTTTTTTCACCTGAAGTGGGAGGAAATATTCAAAGAATGAGAAAATGCCAAAGGGACTGAAGACAACATAGGAATGTTCCCCTTAGCCAAATCTTGAATAATTCAAGCATCAAAATCAATGTTGATACCAATGGGTTATATATGACCCATTGTATAACTTAGGGAAATAAGATTATGATTGATTCATTGTAACAGCCAACTAAAGGCAGAATGTGTGGAATCAACTCAATGAAGCATGATGTGCATCACTTCACAAAGATTTAGTTTATTAACTAAATATTCACCACCACTAAATAAATTAGTTTATTAACTAAATATTCACCACTGAGTAAGACTCTATTATGGACAGTTTGAATACTGGCAAAGAGCCTAGTACCTTTAATTTTTGCTTTACATTGTTTTACATTCTTTCTCCATGAAATCTAGAGAGAAATTCCTTCTAAAATGGAAGATGGTGGGTGCTATCTTTGAAAATGAATGCCAAGAAGTTTCTTCTTAACAGGAAAATTGTGTAACTGTGGAGCTGTATTAAGATGAATTACTTACATATAATCACCTCCAGGAAGTCTAAATAGTTCCTTTTTTTTCTTTTAAAAGGAACAAAACAAAAAGGGAAGAACAAAGCATATCAGAACAGAACAACATAAGCAACACACCACTTTACAATAAGACAATCAGATATTAAGAGTAGCTATCATAATATCTCTTTCTCTGTTATAGTTGAGCATAGTTTCAAAGACAACAATATCAAACATAACAAAGTAGTATAAAACCATTGAAAAGATGAAAGAATTACAGGGCATTCTGAACTGAATAACAGAGAAGGATCAATGGGTACTATAATATCTCATATTCAATAAAAAATGTTTCTACTATCACATATATTAAAATCCCAATGAGACACAACATGATAGAACCAATGGTAGAAGTAGTAGAAGCAGAGTAGAAGCATGGTAGGACTTCTAAGCAAGACGATATTAAATCAACAATGGCTACCATAATGTTTGGTTTTCTTCAAGACAGCTGTTTCTACCATCACCCACAGTAAAGTAAAACAAAACAGAATAAAACTGTTCCAACTGATGAATGAAAAAATTGAAAGGCTTCAAAGCAAGGAAATGGGGAATCATGATTAAAATAAAATGTTACATACTCTTACCAACTCTCATACTAGGGAGACTATAATGTATTTACACATGTGAGTTTGGTTTATTTTGCTTATGCGTACGGTCTCAAGTTGTGTCCATTTATTTATAAATATCTCAATGTGATCATTCTTTATAGCTGAGTAGTACCCGATTCTATAAAAAATCACAACTTTTTATCCATTCCTCAGTTGATGGGCACTTAGGTTGTTTCCAAGATCTGGCTATTACAAATTGTGCTGCTATAAACCTGGGTGCACATATCTCAATGTGGTATGATGTTTTCAGTTCTTCTGGGGATATGCCTAGAAGTGGAATAGCTGGGTCAAATGGGACTTCCAAACCCAGCTTTTTGAGGAATCTCCAGACTGACCTCCACAGTGGTTGCACCAGTCTACCCTCCCACCAACAGTGCAGAAGAGTTGCTTTTGCCCAACAGCCTCTCCAGCACTTGTTGTTTGTAGTTTTTTCTATCCTGGCCATTCTTTCTTGGGTGAGATGGAATCTCAGTGTTGTTTTAATTTGCATTTCTCTAATGACTAATGATGATGAACATTTTTATATGTATTTATTTTCCACTGATATTTCTTCATCTGAGAACTGTGTATTCATTTCAGATGCCCATTTTTGGACTGGGTCTTTGAATTTAGAGGGTCTGATTTTTTTTTAATCTGTTATAAGTTCTAGACAGAAGTCCTTTGTCTGAGGGACAGTCCATTAATATTATTTCCCAATTTGGGGGTTTTCTTTTCACTCTGCTGGAAATCTCTTTTGACATGCAGAAACTCTTTAATAAGATATGGTCCCAGTTATTGATTCTGGGAAGTATTTCCCGTGCAGTTTGATTCTTGTTCATGAATTCTCTACCTACTCCTATATCTTCAAGGTTTTTACCTACTTTGTCTTCCAACAGATTTAGTGTTTCTGTTTTAATATTTAGATCTTTGATCCATTTAGATTTTAGTTTAGTACATGGTGATAGGCATAGTTCTAGTTTTAGTCTTCTGCATATGGATAGCCAATTTTTCCAGCACCATTTGTTAAAGAGACTGTCATTCTTCCAGTGAGCATGTTTGGCCCCTTTATCAAAGATAAGGTGGTTGAGTGGGTTTGTGGTTGTGGTTGTATCTTCCAATCTATTCCACTCATCTTCAGGTCTGTTTTTATTCCAGTACCATGTTGATTTTATTACAGTAGCTTTGTAGTATAATTTCAGTCAAGGATTGTGATGCCTCCTGCCTTGCCTTTGCTGCTTAGAATTGCTTTTGCTCTTCTAGGTCCCTTCTGGGTCCAGATGAATTTTAGGAGTGATTTCTCTAGATCTATGAGGTATGTTAGTGGTATTTTGATTGGGATTGCATTGAATCTGTAGAATAATTTGGGAGAATGGCCATTTTCACAATATTTATTCTGCCTATCCATGAACAAGGGATGTCTTTCCATTTTTGGAGGTATTCTTCAATTTCCTTTTTCAGGGTATTATAATTTTCCCTGTATAGCTCTTTTATTTCTTTCATGAAATTAATTCCTAAGTATTCCATTTTTTTGGATGCTAGTGTGAAGGGTGTGGCTTCTCTTATTTCTCTCTCAGTATTTTTGTTGTTAGTGTATAGGAATGCTATTGATTTTTGAGTATTGACTTTGTATCCAGCTACATTGCTGAATTTATTTATTACATTTAGGAGTCTTTCAATGGAGTTTGGGGGTCTTCTATGTAAAGTATCATGTCACCTGCAAATAATGATAATTTATCTTCCTCTTTTCCTATCTTTACTCCTTTTATTTTTCTCTTTTGTCTAATTGCTCTGGCTAGTATTTCCAGTACTATGTTGAGTAGGAGCTGTGATAGGGGACATCCTTGTCTTGTGCCTGATTTTAAGGTAAAGGCTTTCAGTTTTGGGCCATTTAGTATGATGCTGGCTGTTGGTTTGTCATAGATGGCCCTTATCATATTGAGGTAAAGACCATCTATTCCAATTCTCTGTAAAGTTCTTATCATGAATGAGTGTTGGACCTTATCAAAAGTTTTTTCCGCATCTATAGAGATGATCATGTGGTTCTTACCTTTGGTTCTATTAATATGGTAGATTACATTTATTGATTTATGTATGTTGAACCACACCTGCATTCCTGGGATGAATCCCACTTGGTCATGGTGTATAATCTTCTTGATGATTTGCTGCATCCTGTTTGCTAATATTTTATTGAGAATTTTTGCATCTATGTTCATTAGGAAGATTGGCCTATAGTTCTCTTTTTTAGTTGGGTCTTTCTCAGGTTTTGGTACTAGAGTAATATTTGCTTCCAGGAATGACTTAGGAAGAGTTGCTTCTCTTTTGATTTCATTGAAGAGTTTGAGGAGTGTCGGAATTAAGTCTTCTTTGTATTTCTTGTAGAATTCTGCAGTGAATCCGTCTGGGCTTGGGCTCTTCTTGTTGGCAAGGAATTAACTATATTTTCAATTTCAGTAATAGAAATTGGGTTATTCAGCAGTTTTACATCTTCCTGACACAGCTTTGGTAGTTCATATGTTTCTAGGAATCTGTCTATTTCTTCTGTGTTATCAAACCTATGAGAGTAGAAGTTTTCAAAATAGGTGTTGATGATCTTCTGTATTTCAACAGTGTCTGTAGTAATTTCACTTTTTTTATTCCTTATTACATGAATTTTTCCTTCCTTTTTAAAATCAGGTTGGCCAGGGGCTTATCAATTTTATTTATTCTTTTAAAGAACCAACTCATACATTGATTCTTTGTATTGTTTT
Source organism: Dolichotis patagonum (assembly GCA_004027295.1). NCBI lineage: Eukaryota > Metazoa > Chordata > Mammalia > Rodentia > Caviidae > Dolichotis > Dolichotis patagonum. The sequence continues at coordinate 11,592 of PVJX010027782.1, read as the reverse complement.
CTTAGTCTCTATTGCATTAATTTCTTTATAATTGATCTTTATAATTTCCTCCCTTCTTTTGGCTTTGGTCTTGGCTTGCTGTTCTTTTTAGATATTTCAGTTGTAGCATCAGGTTGTGTATTTGTGTTCATTCTGTCTTCCTGATGTGAGAACTCAGTGCAATAAATTTTCCTCTGAGGACTGCTTTCATTGCAACCCACAAAATCTGGTAAGTTGCATTTGTATTTTCGTTTGCTTGTAGATATTGTTCAATTTCTTCTTTAATTTCCTCTGTGACCTACTGATTGCTCAAGAGTGTATTATTCAGTTTCCATGTGTTTGTGACTGTACAGTTGCTTTTATCATTAATTTCTAGTTTCATGGCACTATGATCCAATAACATGCATGCGATAATTTCAACTCTTTTGCAATTACTTAAATATGTTCTGTGGGTTGGTATAATGTCTATTTTAGAGAATGTCCCATGTACTGCTGAGAAGAATGTATATTCTGATATTGTTGGATGGAACACCCTATATACATCTATCAAGTCCATTTGTTCACAGGTGTGATTCAGTTCTGTTACGTCTGCTGATTTTCTGTCTAGTTGATCTGTCTCTTTGTGTCAGTGGCATGTTAAGGTCTGCTGTTATAATTGTGTTATTGCTCATTTGATTTTTCATTTCTGTTAATACTTGCTTTGTATAGCCAGTTGCTCTGGAATTTAGTGCATATATATTGAAGATTGTTACCTCTTCCTCTTGAGGTTTTCCCCTAACTAGTATGTAGTGACCTTCTTTATCTCTTTGGATCATTCTTGGTTTGAAGTTCACATTGTCTGCAAACAGGATTGCCACTCCTGCTTTTTTTTGGTTTCCTGTTGCATGAAGTATTGTTTTCCATCCTTTGACTTTCAGTCTATGAGTGTCCTTTTGGGTTAGATAGGTTTCTTGTAGACAGCATATGGTTGGATGTTGTTTCTTGATCCATTCTGCCAGTCTGTTTCTTTTGATTGGTGAGTTGAGGCCATTTACATTAATGATTGTAACTGTTATATATTGGTTTATTATTGACATGTTACTTTTCTGCTGTTGTATCTTTAGCTTTCAATTCTGTTTAATTGTCTGCCTTGCTTGGTGGTTTTCTCCCGTGTGTATCTAGAATGTCTTTCAGTATTCTTTGTAGGGTTGGTTTGGTGGTCATGTCGTTTTCAGTTGTTCTTTGTCGTGGAAGTATCTTATTTCTCTATCCATTTTGAAGGGCAGTTTTGCAGGATACATCAGTCTGGGTTGGAAGTGGTTTTTCTTTAGGATTTGAAATACTTCACTCCATGCTCTTCTTGACTTCATTGTTAGTGTTGAGAAGTCTGGTGTGATTATGATAGGTTTTCCTTTATGGGTGATCTGTCTTTTCTCTCTAACAGCTTTTAGTATTCTGTTCTTATGTTGGGTTTCTGGGATGGTGATTAGTATGTGTCTGGGTGTAGTTTTATTTTGGTTATGGCTATTTGGAGTTCTATATGCTTCACTGATCCAAATGTCAGTTTCCATTCTCATATTTGCGAAGTTTTCAGCTATTACTTCTGTAAACATGCTCTTGATATCATTTGGGCTGTCCCCTACTTTCCATTTATCCCTATTAATCTTATGTTATTTTTCTTTGCATCATCTTGCAGGTGTTGAATTGTTATTTCCTGATTCTTTGTTATTTTAAAAGATCTTTGCTTTCCTATTCACTAGCTGCGATCTTATCTTTGAGGTCTGAGATTCTATCTTCACTTTCATTGAGGTGGATTTTGGCGGCTTTCAATAGAATTTTTGATTTCCTGTATATCTCTTTGAATTTGCTTCATGTATTCTGTTTGTTTCTTATAGTGTTCATTCAGGGATTCTGTTTGCTTGTTCCTCTAATTTTTTAGCTGTGTTTTCACTAAATGTGTTCACTCTTTCACTACTTTTATCATTTCTTCTTTTACCTGGACAATTATTTCTGATCTGAATATCTCCATAGCTTCCCCTAGTTGCTTCTTTATTTCAGTTGATATCATTTCAGTCATTCCGGGTGTATGGCTTCTATTTTCTCCTATGTACATGGCTCCTAGGCTTTCTTGGGATGGGCTGGAGATTTGAGATTGCTTTTAGGTCTTTCCTTTTGTCATTTTCCTATATTTCCTTGCTTTCAGTGTTCCAAACCTTCCTCTTGGTGTATGGTGAATCACTTCCTGCACCCTCAGCTCCTGCAGCAGTCCGGGCTCCCCTACACGTTCTTGGCTCCCCAAATTGAAAGGTGGAAGCTGGGCATGGTGAACCGGGGCAGGTGGTAGAACCTCTGGGTCTCAGTCCCGTGTTCTAGGGCATTGGATATGAACTCAACCACTAGGAGTGCTGGTCTTAAGCTCTCCCCAGGCCAGCCCAACCAGGCCCAGAGTCCCCCTGCAGGGTCTCTGCCTCCTGAACTGAAAGAAGGCCTCTGGGCATGGTTCACCGAGGCCCGTGGAACCTCAGGGGCTCAGTCCAGTGTCCCCAGGAACTCCCTAGAAACTCAATCGCTGCGAGCACAGGTCTCCAACTCTCCCAGAGCTGGCCTTGGTGCACTGGGACTCACCGCTCAGGGTCCTAACTCCCCTGCAGGCTCTTGGCTCCCCTAAATAGCTCCATTTTAATAAAATAACTTTAAAAACTTTTCACAATAGTGCTGAACAATTGAATTTACACAATGTGAAACAAATCTAGTTGCATTTTGTGATGTATCCTTCAATGCAAAGAGTAAATTTTTAGAATTGCCCTGGGACAATGAGAAAATTTCACAGATTTTTCAGATATAAAGAAATCCTTGAATATTATAAGATTTTGGACTTCAAATCTGAATTCTGAACAAAAGAAGTGACAAGGCGAGCCTGGAGTGGAGTAATCAGAGTTAGTCATTAAACAGAGTGGCAATCAGAAACTTTTAGGCACTAGATATTTAAAATACAAAGAATTTAATTTTCATATATTGTTCTTAGACTTATCAGAGCAGTATTTCCATATCATTTTAGAGGTTCCATAATTAATAAATGGTTATCTCATTTTAATTTTAATCAGTCTACTTGGGCTCAGTAAAATTGTGCTTCCATTTTTGTTCTAGAATATCTCCTCTCTGGCTACTGCACTTCCCTGTAGGTCTAGAAATTATAATCAAAATGCATCTACCTGTACGCAAGGGGTTTCTACAAAAGGTGGTGTAACCTACCCAGGCCCATAGAGCACAGGACCAGGGAAGCAACTCCAGCCCTGGGGGCTTCCTTCACACCTGGGAAATTAACTTTCCAAGGAAAAAGGCACACAAACATTCCACCTAGAACAATCAGCACTCACCATCTCTCCAAAGTCATAAAATAGGGTAACTCTAGGAAAAAAAAGAAAAAAAAAACCCTCGATGGTAAAACATTGCTCTTGCAGTGAGCCTTTTGTCTTCCAGGGAGTGAACCCAGGATGTTTGAGCAGAGGGCCCTGGAGAACTGTGTTCTCAGGGCTGAAAATCCATTTGAACCAAGTGGACCTCCAGAACAATAAAGAATAAATAAAGGAGAAACACTATATTTATTTACCTACAGTCAATGGAATAAACTCTAATAAAGTCACTCCATATTTCCCTGAAGTGAAACTATGAAAACGTCTGAACTGGTTGCTAAGGGTGATGTGTTGGGGTCGTGGTGATGTGAGCCAATGGCTAAGACACAGTGGTTTGTGTTTATATTTCCTGAACAGGGGCTTGGACTTCAAATCTGAATTCTGGTTTTGCTTTTACACTGGCTGGGAATCTGCAGCTTTGGGTGGAGAAGTGAAGAACATCAGCCGGGGAGCCATCAGTAACTTCTACCACTTTTCTGCTCTCTAGAAGCTGCATGAGTCCTGTGCATCCAGCTCCCCACAAAAAAGATACATTTGTCCCTTCATCGGAAGATGTGGACCTTGAATCTGACCCATCGGTTGTGTTCTATTTAGTCCAGTGTCTAAGACTCGGGGGCTGAGAACTGAACTGAGAACCTAGGCCTTTTCCCTGAGCTGCAAACCCGTTATCTGGATGCTACAACATAACTGAAACACGAGGAATAAAACCACCACCATCTGGAAAGGAAACCATTGAAAAGCACACGCCGATAGCTGATTCCTGTTCTTATCTTGCCTTAATGGGCAAAGAATTGTATGTTTTCTTCTCACATAAAAATGCAGCGCAGGTAGACAGCATGCTGTGCTCCGCATCTTTGAATCGTGTTTCTATCTTAGCTCGCTAAATCCATCTTTGTCAAAAATAGGTCACAGGCGTGTTCAAGGAACAGCGCATGGGAAGGAGAGACGAGACAAAGGAACACAGGCTGATGCGTTATGGGCAAGGTGTGGAAATCACAGATACCCCTTCTGCCTCATTTTGTCAGTAATTAAGTGGTCAAGTGCTCACATCAGAGTGCAGCATGGTGTGCAAATCCAGCCCCTGAAACGTGCAGCATCCTGGTCAGCTTGAATTCCGTGTAACGGAAGCAGAGGGATGTTTGATTCAACAGACAGCTCACCAGTCCAGTCAAACTTCCATCACAGCTGTCGTTTGCCTGGGACTGTGATTGAACAGGCTTTTGTTAAAATAAAAACTCAGCTCATTAATGCTGCGTATGTTGGTGAAGCCAGTTCAAAGACCAGGGTGTGCAGTTTTTTTGTGTCATCTCATCTGTTTGCAAGGGTGTTTCTGAATAAGATTTGTGTTTGAATCAGGGACTGAGTACATTACATTGTCCCCTAATGTGGTTGGTCCCGATTCAGTAACTGGAGACTTCAACAGAAGAAAGAGACAACATAAGAGGGAATTCCTCTTGCTTGAGAGCTCACACAGGGACCTTCAGACATGGAGTAAAACTTTCCTTCCTTCTGGGTCTTGGCCATGAGTGATCTAGTGTGCTTTCTGCTGCATTGGACTATCACCTCTCCTGGTTCTCAGACCCTCACACTTGGAATAGAGGAACACACTGGCTCTCGCATTTCCAGCGAGCCCATGTGAGCAATCTCTTACAATAAACATCTGTCTCTCTCGCTAGTCACATGTATACACACAATGAATATTACACATATAAAATAGTTATATATAATTTAATAAGCATAATATAGGCAGTAAAGAGGTGTTAATGAAAGCTAATACAACTAAAGAGAGATTACACAATATTACGAGATTATTTCCATCCAACTAAGTCTACCAATTAGAATAAAGGCTGAGTATTAATAAGTTAATGAATGCAGATATAGGTGCATTCTTACAAATAACTAAGTTGTCTTTGGATGAGCTTTTCAGCTAGAGACTTTGAAGAAGATACCATCATTCTTAACACTGCCTTGCCCCCCTCTGTATTATTCTTAAATTTTCACTGCACCCTGTTTACATTGTCTCTCTTATAACTCCACCACCCCAATTGGTTGTAGGACTAATGTTACCACAAATTATTGCTAATGACCCTCATACATCATGCCTTGTGTTTCAGGGAAATGTGTAATTTTAGATGTGAGCTCCAGTTGACTCCAACCTTCTAGGAAAATGTGCAGGGATTTAGTTGTGGTTTACCCTCTAAATAGGATTTGTTCTCCCTTCTGGTGCCCCAGGATCACATGTTAGTATATAATTTTACAAGCGGGTAAAAGCAGAGAAATGCAGCATAGATATGTGACCATGGAGAAGATGTGGAGTGAACAGAGAGTAAGCCCAGCGCCATCTATGACACATATGTTGATATACAACTGACTGCTGAGTAAGGGAATTAATATTAAATTTAATCTTGATTTATGTATCCATATTTCCAGGAGTCCGTGCATTGCTTCAGAAACTCTCCCGAAACCCACTGGCTGTGGATAAACAGGACCGAGGGCATCCCCCTGGGATAGTACACTCTCTGAAGGATTCGTGGAGTCATTTTACTTTCAAATCAAGGAGCGCAGTTAGAAGTTGATGCCCTTGGAAGATCATAGTTTGGATTACTATGTGCTTCTCCTTCCACAGCTTATTAGGATGTATAACGAATTGCCTTCCCGGAAGTGTATCTCTTTTATCTGGCGTTGTTGTTGTTTTGGAAGTGATTGCTTAATCTACTTTCTGCCCCAGGAACATTCAAAGTGTATTTTATATGGATTTGATTTAAATAAAATATTTGATTATGTTTGCCACTGCAAATACAGAATGTGTACGTATAATGAATATATACCCTTTCACCCAAAGTGGTAAATTATGTACAGATTCACTCTACAGATGTTTATTTTTTTTGGCAACACATAATACATTTCTTGAGAAAGTACATTCTAACACTGTTGTGGAATAAATGTACTTACTTCTCTCAAATTTCTCATAGGCTCAGATTGGATGGGCTGGTGGGTGATGTGCCATGACACAATTTAGCTGGCAAAAGAACTCATGAGAGCATGTTCAGAAAAATATGCTGTCAGGATATTGGAGCTCTTCTCATCCCCAAATCCCATTGTGTTTGTGCTTCTGTCCTGTGACCTCGAGAGGAAGAAAGCTCCAGAAGGCCCTGGGCTGATTCCATTTTAATCCAGCGAGCAGACAGGTGAGAAGAAGAGAAATTAGCCAAACCTCTAGTCTCAAATACTAAATTCTATTTTCAAATATATTGGAAGGCAGTTTGTAACACATCCATGTTACCTAGCTGCTGCTTTACTATTTGCAAAATGAAAATAACTAAGAGACAGATAAGTAAAAAACAAGACAATATCAATCTCCATTAATGTGGCCATTTGGTTACTTTGCATGAAACAATTTAAGCAATGTTATTTATTCACAAGTTCTGAGTTCACTGCTACAAAGAACCATGCACACCTGTGAAGCAGTGGGTTAGGAATTTCTGAATGCTGCTCACACGGAATACACTTGATACTATTTTTGCAAATTTCAACTGCGGTCATGCTTAGCATCATGGAGGACCTCAGTCTTTCCTGGAGCTTCTTTCCCCCTTGACAGCCTCGTACCTGTGATCTTAGGGTAGAAGGGTGACATGATGGCAGTATGGGCTGACCTCATACTTGGCAAGGAAAGCTCAGCAGGGGTGCTGGACAGAAACAGGACAATGGCCTTGCTGGGGAGAGGGAACTGCTGCAGGAGGGCTGTGCGGAGGAGAGGACCGGGCAGAACCCAGCAGCGATGATGTGAGTGACTGCAGGGCTTACTAGGAGGCAAAACGAGGCAGTTCCCCTGGTCTTCCTCTGCCCAGGTGAAATGACAGAAAGTGTAGCTGGCAAGGAGCTGGGATCTGGGGCAGGAAGAATAAACTGAGAAGAGGCAAGTGGGATCGAGAGTGAGCTTGCTCCAATACCTTACAGCAGCAAGCTAGCTTTGCGTAGTTAAGTAAGAATACTTACGTTCTACTCAACGGGAAAAGGAACTTTCACAGTGAGGAAGGAGAGCAGTTACCTGAGATTGTATGCTATCTCTTGTGTCCCTATCAACAAACTTAGAAAGTTATCTATAGCTACAAAAGTTGTAAATGTTTTTTATCCTCATGAACTTTCATCCCTTGTTCCTTATATCCATTTGCATATCTCTGTATCTGTATATATACCTATATATGTGTATATATGACTATTTATAAATATATATGTCTATATATGTAAATAAATGAATAGAGAATGAGAGAAGAGAAAGAGTAATTGGGTGACTTTTGTCAGCATGCACTTGGAAATTAGTTCCAAAGGGGAGAGAGAAAAAGAGAGGGAGAAAGCAAGAGAGAGACAGAGACAGAGACAGAGAATGGTACTGAATCCCTGGGGCAGAACTGTAACAAACATTATACATTTGGTAATAAACATCGTACATATTTTGGAAAATATTTTATTGACTTTTCTTATTTTACCCTGAAACTTACAAGTACACTTGTCAGAAACACACAGCGCACAACACAAACGGAAGAGAAGGGCGGGGTGAGGAAGTTCCGGGGCCTGGTGATCTGGAGGAAGGAGCACCTGGAAGCCCAGATGCAGAAGGTAAACCCAGTGCACATGACGGGGAGGAGGGCAGCTCCGTGCCCTCTGCACAGCTTTCCGCGGGTCTGTAACTGCCTTAAACATTAACCAGCAAAAACAGCGTGTCCTCACTCACAGAGACATCATAGTTTTTGACGAATTGTGTCCCATTTCACAGTATCTATTGCACATTTTATACCTTAGTTACTCTCAATTTCTCACATCAGTGAAACAATACAGTGTTTACACACATGAATCCGATTCATTTGACCTAGGAGTATGATCTCTAGCTGCATCATCTATTTACCTATAAGAGTTAGAAGATTTTGTCTTACTTTTTTCCATTAAAAAGAAAACAAAAAAGAGAAATCATAACTTGAGAGACATAAGTTAGTCTTTTCATTTTTCCCATTAGAAAAGAAAAAAGAAAAATCTAAAAAGTAAAATAATTAATTTTTGATAAGCATTTGAAGGAAAATATCTATAATTTTACTGCAAATGGAAAATAAGTCTGCTAAAATAAAAAGCTTTGTTAATGTAATAAACTTAAATATACTCTCAAAACTTAAATATACTTTCAATATGGGAACCAATGCTTAAATATATATGCCAAATAGAAAGTTACTCTTGTTTTATTCTATTGAGGCTTAATGTGTAATAGTTTGTAATAGCCAATATATGAAGACTGATTCAATAAACTATGGCAAACTTATAAAAAGGAAAATATGTACTTAATGATTTTGGTAAATACTGCTTTGAAATAACTTCTTAAATATTTTAGTTATGAGATTTTAGTTTCTGTTATGTGTTTTATTGTTCGTTTGTTTTCCTTTTTCTTTCTTTCTTTTTTTTTTGAACTAAGTATCATTATTCTCCTATTTGGAAAAGCAAATTTTTTTTTAAGATTAGGAAATTCTAAGAAGGATTAAAAGACAAAGGTATGAAAACCTTCCTCAGAAATTCTAATGTGAGTTGGTATTATTTAATACAAATCAGTATTATTATTTGAAAGCAGCTCTTTATGTACAATCATTAAGTAGCTCTAGTCCCAAGATTCTTCTCGACCACTGGAAAGAGGTAGAACTTCTCCCAGAAATGGCTGATTACAATTCAGAAGATGCATGTGATACCCTTGGACTCTTGCGTCTCAGCAGAAAAAAAACCCATACTGTCAATGAACCGTATGACTTGCTTGGCACCAGGACAAAAAAGAGACACCTGGAATCACAAGCAAACGTGTAAGTACAATGGAAAACCATTGTGCCTATGAAGCCACATGTGTTTATGATGAGAGCAGAGAACAGAGATAACAACCTCGAAACAACAAAGAAGTGACACGTCCCATTAATCACGATGGGAAAGAATTACCAATGAAGTACTTGCCATGAAAACTGAAGTGCAAAGGGGAAGAGAAGCTAATCATTTTGCCAGTATTCTACAATAGTCATAGTCTTTGATGGAAAGCTTTGTTTCCATAGAAAAATCCTGAGCAATAATTCTGGAGGGAAAGACACAATTAGAAGGAAACAGATAACTCTGAACCATTGATTCATGCAGAGAACATCTACAAATGTGTCTTTCTATGAGGCAAAGGATCCCTGGGTCAGAGCACTCAGCTCTCTCCACTTGGGTCACCAGTTACTAGTACAGAATCAATCACAGTTGTTACATGTCTCCCAGTGACAGACAAAACACCGTCTTTGAGATTTTCTTGCCAAAAATGAGTAGCATATAAATAATATGAAGCTTGTAAGAAAAAAAAGCAGCCCAATTACAGAGAGCATAAATAGACAGAGGGTAGATACAGACGCAGGTAAAAATATAACTCATAAATGGAGAATGTGAGCTGTAGTACAAGATACTTAACAATCCTCTTCAATAAGTCATTGGCATAGAAAAGCAAAAAGAACGCCACTAATGGAGGGAAAGACCACTTAAGCAACAATACACACAGGACCCAGCAACAGAATAGCCTGTTCTGTGTGATCAGGACCCAGTGGAAACTACAAAATTCTGAAAAGGATCATTGAGGCCATAGGAAATATGTGGTTATTAGATGATTAAAAACCATCTGATAAGTGAGTATCAAAAAAAAAACCCATCAAATCCTTAGGTGTGATTACGACATGGTAATTGCCAAAGAAAATAAAATTTCAGGGGCTGAGTTTTATAGCAAGGAAGTGACATGAATTCAAGAATTTTCATAAAAATCCTTCAGCAATCACAATGAAGGTGATAGATAAAACTGTTGTTGCTAAACTGAGAAAAATTTGACTGTGGTTTATTGACTTATGTGTACTGTATACTTGAGGATATATTTCAAAAATTTCAATGAAAATTAGAAACCTTAAAAGGTGATCAGATTACCTTAGAAAACTATTTTTGTAAGCATTATGACCCAAAAGAATGCAACAAAAATATGAAAATAAATACAGACAAATATATGAACCAATAAAGGAAAAAGCTGACCATATATATAAAATACATAAAAAGCAAGTGAAAGAGACACATAGATATTAGAAAGGAGAGTGTTACATGTAAGAGACTTTCCAAAACCATCAAAAAAAAATCACAGACATAAACTTTTATGAAGGGAATAGTATAGATTAAAAATTTAATAAAAATGTTCATCTCCATTTGTCATACTGCACTTCAAGAAGTATGCTTCAGACATTGGAAAAGCATCTGTAATGACAAAAACATATAATTTACAAATTTAATGAGTGTAGATTAATTGACACTTAGAAGCTGTGTTCATGAAAGAGAAACATCTAGTTTCTTTTCAAACTCACTTCATATTGATATAACAATAATCTTTGGGTCAAATAAGGATTTGGACAAATCACCCAAACTAAGATCAAGTGATTAGAGTTTGATGACTATAATAATAAATAACAGCAAAAAAAAAAAATACCCAAATGATACAGCAAGTGATCTGTTTGAATATTCAAATTTTTTTCAAGATTTTTCCAAATAATTCTTGTTTTCCCAAGAAAATCAACTGTTGATGGATGCTAAGGAAGGAGTATGATTCTCTAATTCCTCACATCCCACAGAAGACATTGAGAGTCCTGGACGTAGTGAAGCAGCAAACACTTTTATGTGATGGAGAATGAAAGGAAGTTTACTGCATGTGACTGACAGAATAACGAATGCTGCCTGTTGAAAGAGAGTCTTCTGTTTTGAAGTTATGAGCCCTGAGCCAAGCACAGCTGACACTGTGTGTGAAGAGCGGGCAGGAGAAACTTTTATTATAATCCTCTACTCTTTCCAGCTGGGAGAACCAGCACACTCAAGCCAGAGAATCAAAGAGGCAGGAGAGAAGGAGCCGAGAGGCAATCTACGATTGTAGGCTACACAGTGCACCATGCAGGTTCTTCAAGAAACTCGCTCAAGGAAAACAGGTCAGCTCTGAGACTCAAGCTGCTATCCAACAAGCAGAATTGACCAAAAACGATGCAAGTTAATTATCCTCCTAGACACACAAAACAAAAGCAGCCATTGTACAAAAATACCAAATTCCAAACTCTTTATCAATTAACATTCATAACATCTGGGATACGACTCAGAATTACCCAAAACAGGAAAGTCAAGGACATGGACTACATCTTGAAAAAGGAGAAGA
>PVJX010027781.1:0-24539 GCA_004027295.1 Dolichotis patagonum | reverse complement strand
TCTACTTATCTCTTGTTTAATTTGAATTAATATTTCAGTTTTGGTCCCGCTTACGAGGTCTTGAATATATCTCTTTATGTCCACTAACGCTGTGTTTGATGTTGCATTTTTGCTGCCCTCAATCTCTTTTGTATTTACCTCTCCTGGATCAATGTTCTCAGGGTTGGGGGCTGGGAGTGTTTTCTTATTTCTCCCTTTCCTCATGTTTTTGGTTCCTTCCATACAAGTGTACAGTGTAATTCCCAGACCCTTTTCTTGTTGTTTAAGGCTCCTCTAGAGGGCGCAGGCTAGGAGCTTTAGCCCTCTTCAAAGGGTTATCAGAGATTAGAATTCACCCAGGGGCAGTCAACCTTCTGGGCCAGTCAACCTTTGCAGGCCTTCACCGCATCAGTGTGCACTGATCTCAGGGAAGTAACTGAGTCCCCACCAGGGGCGTGGCCTAGTCCAAGCAGATTCCACCAATCAGCTCGGGGAGGGGAATAACCAGCTGAAGCCACTTCCTTATGGAGTTAGTGCTGTCCTGCCCAAATCCAACATGTGGTCCAGTCGGTTTCCCCTTTCCCGTGGGAGGCTCTTATTCCCATCACTCACTGTGTCCCCGAGAACTGCTGGACTGCCCGACCTCCAACTTCAGCGTTGCTGTGGTGGGAATTCACAGTGCCTCTGGGTGGGTCGTGTGCAGTGCTGGTCCCGGCGAGCTGCACGCAGGGCTGTTCAGCTCCACGCTTCGCGTGGCTCAAGCCAGTCGCTTTGGCGAGGATCGCTTGTTCAGGTCGGGCGGAATTCAGGCGTCTCGAGGCAGGTGCCGTGCTCGCTGATCTTATCTTCACTAATAGTAGCCCCAGGACCTCTTATTTGAGCGGGTTTTTGCGGTTTAGTTTTTCTCTGGGTTGTGAGAGTCCATCTGTATCTGTTTGGGTCTCTCCAGGGTGTTTTATTCTGGCATTTGAGGTGTCTCTCTCAGAGAGGGTCTCTCTCCTGCTACCTACCAGTCTGCCATCTTGTCTCTCCAGTTCGATTTTGGTGGTTTCTAACATTAACAAATATGTATTTGCTTTAACCAAATATATGGGTTTAGAAAAACAGGATACATTACTAGCAATATGATTATTGAAAACAGTTTTAAGATTTCAGTTTTTTGACAGTAGGATATGTCCTGCTAAAACATAGAATATCTTGTGTTTTATAATCGTTCAAAACAATTTCTCATTTTAATTAACCCACCAATTCAGTAATTAAACTCAATTGTTTTTCCATTTGTTTTCAATATGAAAGTTTTCTTTCCTTTTATAGGTAGAACCCAATAGTTAGCTTTATTGGTTTGGCTTTCCCTTTCATTGTTTTTGTTGTTCTTTTATGTTTTTGATATAAGCAACTGAATATCCATAATATTCTTTCTTAGATAAGTTTTCATACTATACAACGTATTTTGCACTTTTCTTTCTTTCTTTTTGCTTATCATAGATCTTAAGCATTATTTCATAGCAGTTACAGAATTATTTGTCCTTACTGTAGCCACATGAGGTGCACTGATACACTTTAGGAAAGAACCAGTCATTCCCTTTTTGTGTTATTTGAAGGGTTCATAATCTTTGGCTGTTACAGACCCTCCTACAGTCAATAGCCCAGTGTGTATGTGAGTTTTAGATATATATCTTTGTTAGTGTGTTTTAGAGTGTTTTACAGTTACATTCCTAAAAGTAGAATTTTTAGATCAAAGGATAAATGTTCATGTATTTTTGTTGGTGTGGTCAAGTACCTCTCCTTTTTTTATTCACTTGATAATGAGTGAGTTTCTGCGCAGCATATATTACATGTTTTAGGGCTCTTTGCATTCCTTTTACTGTGAAGTGTATCTGTTTATGTCTCTTGACCATTTTTCTAAAGATATTGAATAGTGTTTTTTTTTACTAATGTGTTTTCTTTATTTTTGGAAGCTTTGTTAACCTACTGTGAAATAAGTTGCAATTTTTTTTACTTCATCATTTGTATTTAGAAGTTGTTTTTGTCCCAATTTGAGACCATACTCATAAGCGAAATAAACCAAACTCACATGTGTAAATACCAGATAGTCTCCCTAGTATGAGAGTTGGTAAGAGTATATAAGATTTTATGGTAATCATGATTCCCCCTTTCATGGCTTTGAAGCCTTTCAATGTTTTCATTCATCAGTTGGAATGGTTTTATTCTGTTTTGTTTGACTTTATTACACGTGATGGTATGAGCAGCTGTTTTGAAGAAAACAAAACATGGCAGCCGTTGCTGATTTAATATCATCTTGCTTAGAAGTCCTACCATGCTTCTACTCTGCTATTACCATCGGTTCTATCATGTTGTGTCTTATTGGGATGTTAATATATGTGATAGTATAAACAAATTTTTTATGTAAAATGAGATATTATAGTAGCCATTGATCGTTCTCTGTTACTCGGTTCAGAATACCCTGTAATTCTTTCATTCTTTTGAATGGTTTTATACTATTTTGTTATGTTTGATATTATTGTATCTGAAGCTATGCTCAACTATAACAGAGAAAGAGATATTATGATAGCTACTGTTAATGTCCGGTTGTCTTATTGTAAAGTGCTGTGTCACTTATGTTGTTCTGTTCTGATCTGCTTTGTTCTGCCCTCTTTTGTTTTATTCTCTTTGAAATAAAAAAAAAGTTGTTTTTGTCTAAAAGTTAATTTTTATAGATTATTTCAATTACTTCTGGATTTTGAATTATAGTTAGAAAGGGTTTTTTTCATTCTAGGATTTTACCTGTTTTTTTTTTTCCCTCTATTGCATATATATCTTCATTGTTTTACATTTATATTTGTGGCCCATCTAGAATTTATTATGGCATATGAAATAGGGGACAGATCTAGTCTTTATCTGTTTCTGTGTAGTTATACAGTAATACTCACTAAATTACTTACTTAAAATTCTATCTACGCTGATTTAAGATGCTTTATCTCATTTTATTTTATTGTAATGTTGATATCTGTACTAAGCACCTTTCTTTCACGAGGACAAAATACTAACACCCACAATTGAAAAGAGTAGCCCTTTGTTTTGGCTCACGGTTTCCAAGGTTTCAGTCAAAAGGCAGAAAGAAGCATCATGGCAGAAGGGCATTGTGGAGGAGAGCTGCTAAATCTATTATACTCAAGCCAGAGAGGAAGAGGCCAGAGATCAGATATAGTCCCCAAAGTCACATCCCCATGACCTACCTGGACACACCCAGAAGTTAGCCTTCCTGACTTCCTGAATGTCTCTCAACCAATTAAGTTGGCAGTTAGGATTGTCACAATATGTATACTCTTTATTTTCCTTAACCTTATTGAGGTGTTTTAAAGTAAACAAATTAAAACTGAATCTGACTTTATTAAAGTAGAATATGTATTTTACAAATACCTAATATTTTCCTAATCTCACAGCCAATCAATTGAATTACTGACAAGGAAACTAAAATTTCACCTTCTATTTTAAACACTAATGAAGTGTTATTTCTTTACAGTGCCACAAGGTTGCAGTAGTGAGAGAAGATAAATTAGAAGGTAAGCATTTTAGTGGTTTAGCAAGTTTTTCCTTTTTCCTCTTAAGGCATCGATGTAGGTACAATAAAAAGTCTGCCCCTAACATCTGCGTACAATATTTTGGCTATTTCGCTGAAGAATCTTCTATTCTTTTTATTAGTGGTTTCAGAAACATTAAAATATGATACTATATCTGTCTTAACTTCCCGTTTTTAAAGCCAATAGCTGCTGACATTTACAAAGCACTTTTATCACAAGATTTTAAAACTCATGACAGACCTGCAAAAAACTATCCTGAATATCATGGGACATTTCATCAACTGTAAAAACAGTACCCTTTTAATATTATGCTGTATTTCATAACAGCTTTTTTTTTAAACTACAAAATGCTTTTCTATAAGAAATATTTATAAAGAAGTCCAACTATTTCAAGACTGTTAATGCTACTATTTTACTGTTTAAAAACCCAATTCAGAAATTGTTTTGTAATAGGGTCTTCATGGTCTTGGACCTGTCCTAAGACAAAACTTTACTACTGTACTTTGTATATAAAGGCTCCTTCCAATGGAGTGGAGGGGTTCTTACCAAATTAGTTTTGAAATGTTCAAGGTAGTAAGGATATTGATTTTTTTTTTCTTTCTAAACTTGGTAGGCAGATGTGTCTGCAATGGTAGACAAGACTAGATTTCTGCATCCTGCATTATCTGTTATGTGCCAGGCTCTGTGCTAGGCCCTGGGGGCATAAAATAGGTTAGGCACATTCCCTCATATTGTAGAATCTAAAATTTGTTCTGATGTTCTTTTGTTTTTCTTCTGTAGACTTGCCTAGTTAGTAGTAATTTTTATGTAGTTGCTTTTTGTAAACTAAAATTGGGATACATAATTTCAGTCCTCTTGGGTATATATTACTTAGTACTCTTTATGTGTTAGTGCAAGGTTCTTCCTTGACTGGGCAGCTGGGGGTAGTCATCACAGTCATCATCAATCATTCATTAATATTTTCTGAGTGTCCACTGGATGAGCGATACCCTCACAGGTGCTGTACTTAGAAATGACTCACCACCACCTACCTTGTCATAATGTCCCCATTGCAGACAGAAGAGTTGATGTTATACTACATATGTGGCTATTTGAACCTTTTAGAGTTTTTTGGATCACCACAAATTGCAAATGGTTTTAATGTAGAAGGGTTTCTTGTTAAAGTTCCCACATGCTATGAAATTTGTGTATTAACAGACTGCTTTTCCTGTTGACTTGCAGCAGTGAAGTCCAAGCTAGCTGTGACTGCCAGCATCCATGTGTACAGCATCCAGAAAGCTATGCTAAAGGACAGTGGGCCTCTGTTCAATACCGACTATGACATCCTTAAAAGCAACTTGCAGAACTGTAGCAAGTAAGCTCCTTAATGTTCCTTGTGGGCTTCTTTACGAATTGATTTTGTAAGATGTTTACACAGTGGCTGCCTCTTAAGAGTGAGTGCCAAGTCTAGTAAAACCCCATTTATCTTGCAGTAAGACACATGCCTCGTTTTATTAGTACATCATAAGGTGAAAAATAGCAGCCACAACCCATATTGAAAATCCCAGTGGACTCCTCATAAATCTGTTTCTCATATATTTATTTTGTCACCACTACCAGAAATATTTGTTGTGCCCCTCTTTACTCCTTTACCCAGTCTTTGCTTGTCTAAATCCTACCTGTCCTTCAAGAGCTTGTTCAGATGTTACCCTTCAAAGAACTGTTCCTCATCTGATATCCCTATACCTTCCATCTCCACGCAACTTTTCTTGAGATTTCATAGCCAGAATCAGATGTCGTACATCTTCTGTATCTTTCGCGGCACTGAGGTGATGGGCTATTGATGTGCATTTTGAAAATTGATGATCATAGGCTTGATTTGTGCTTTGCTACTTAATAGCCCTTTGGCTTTGGACAACTTAGACTTTGGTGTCTTTATCTTTAAATTAGATATAATAATGTCTAGTTTGTGGGGGAGATAGCGAGGGCTCAAATGTATTGTGAGTACCTACTACCTTAATGTATATTAAATGAGATAATTTTAATTCATTCAATAGATATCCGAGGAATCTCTCTGATGTGCAATACACCATAGAGTGAATATGGTCTAGTACCTGCTTCTGGGATTGATGGTTTGGTGGGAGACAAGCAGGTACAGTATAGTATGCAGTGTTGTCATAGGAGGAATAGTGCAGACAGATGTGGGGGTTGCATTCTCTGTCACTTCTGATGGGTAGAGTGAAAGGACAAAACAGAGGAGGCTTCCTAAAAGTTAGGGTATCTAAGTAGAGGCCTGTAGGCCCAGCAGAAATAGCCAGGCAAAGAAGTGAGATAGTAAGGACAGAGCAAAGAGAAATCACAATGCTTGTATGGTACCCAGAAAGTGTCCAGCTGAAACTTAGGTAGGAAATCAGAAGACTGG
Organism: Dolichotis patagonum; assembly: GCA_004027295.1. Classification (NCBI taxonomy): domain Eukaryota; kingdom Metazoa; phylum Chordata; class Mammalia; order Rodentia; family Caviidae; genus Dolichotis; species Dolichotis patagonum. The sequence goes on along the minus strand of PVJX010027781.1, from coordinate 18,578 downwards.
AGAGTATTAATTGGGGTTTGATAATGAATGCTTTGATTACTAGGACAAGGAATATAGACTTTATTTAGAGAATTTGGAACCACTGAAAAATTTTAAGTGGTTAGAGTGAATTGACCAAAACTACACTTTAGTTAGATAGCTTGGTAGATGTTGAAGGTAGATCAGAAAAGAATAATCTAGAGATGAGGTAATGAGAGAGGAGAAACATTGCAGTGATCCAGGGTAGAGATGACAATTATCTTAATAACATAGTAGTGGGAGAGTTATAGAGGTTAAAGGGTCCTGATCATCAAAAGAAATCTCAATTTGTGCTAAGCGTGGTGGCACACACCTGTAATCTTACCATTTGGGAGGCTGATACAGGAAGGTTGTCAATTTGAAACCAGCCTGAGCTATTTAACGAGTTCAAGACTGGTCTGAATTGCATAGTAAGACCGAGGCTTATAAACCAAAACAGTTGGTTGAGTACAAGGTATGTGTGGGGCTGCTGTTTATGGTATTAAGGATAATGCTATGTTTCTGTCTTGGGCTGCTGAACACTAAGGGACTATAAAAGAAGGAACAGAAATCAAAGTAAAGGTAAAGATTAGAATCAGAAAAATAGGCAAATAACAGTAGCGATAGAGAAGCAGAGAGAATATATAGAATAAAAGAAGGATAAAAAGTAAAACTCTACAGTAATGCTTTTATTCTTTGTTCAGAGTGTTAGTCTGTTTTGTATTGTTTAATTTCAACATACATGAAGGTATGGACAGCTATTTTGAAGAGAACAAGAGACATTATGGCAGCCATTGTTGATTTTCCTATTTGTCTGGCTTTGAAGGCCTGTTATGCCTTCACGCTGTTTCGATCAGCTTAATACTATTTTGTTTTGTATGAATTCATTGTGTGTGAAGATATGGACAATTATTTAGAAGAAAACAAAAGACATTATGGTAGCCACGGTAGATCTTCTGTTGTGTTGCTTTGAAATCTGTGTGACTTACATTGTTTTCTTCTGATCTGCTTTGTTCTGTTTTGTTATGTTTAGTTCTACCCTCTTTAAAATAAAATTTTAAAAACTATTTTTTAAAAAATAGTAAAACTCTAGACCATAGTTATTAGCTATGTGACCATGGGCAAGTTACTTAACCTCTCAGTTGTTTACTTCTTTATCAGTAAAGTGAAGCTGTTAACAGTGCTACCCCCACAGGGCTGTAGGGGGATTAAATGACTTAAAATACTCTTACAATAGCATTTGGCACGTAATGGTAATTAATGATAGCTGTTTTTTAAGGGCTAGGCAGCAAAAGAGGGGCGAAAGAGTCAGATAAAAGGAAAATCATGTTTATATGGGTTTCCAGAAACTAAGGGAAGAATTTCAAGAAGGATGGACTGGTGGAAAGTATGTTACTGAGAAGCCAACTAACATAGGAATTTGGATCTATGTCAAGTAAGATCCCTTGGATCTAGTGATGGCCTTGGTAATAGCATTCAGTGCAGTGACCAGATTCTGGTCAGCTGAGCAAATAGGGACATGAAAAAGTGAGAGAACTAATATGGACAAGTCTTTCCAGAAAAATTGACTGTAAAATGGGGGAAGTAAGACAACAGTAGCAAGAAGTTAAGACTAAGGAAACATGTACAGTTTGAAAGTTGAGAGTGACCTGAGATATGTTGTTAAGAAAGAGTCATATTGGGGAAAAAGTTGAAGATATTAGGGGTGGTGGGGTAACGTTTGGAGACAGGTTCTTGAGAAATAGATACAGAATTTCCAAATATAGGTTAAGTTCCCAAATAAGGACAGTCTGTATTTTGTGTATCCAAAATGGTACCTTACCACATAGCAAACATTCAGTAAATGATCATTGAGTGAAGTAATGATAGCTATTAGTTCCTTTTTCCTTTAGTTCAAAACTTTGAGTGTAGCAGGCATATAAATATTTGGTAAATAAGTCTATATAATTGTATAACTAGAGAGTAATAATGTATTTTTGGTGTCACTTAAGGAAGGATTTCAAAAAAGCTCTAATACCCTAGTAAGTTTATGTAAAGTGTATTATTAGATTTCAAAAAAAAGCTTTATTAAAATTTTGTCTTAGCAATTCAAACTTTGAAAACCAGTTCATGTTTTTATCTATTTGCAAGTAAGCAAATAAGAATAAAAGTGACTCAGAAGTTCAAAATGGAATTTGTCCAAGGCCTATTAAAATAAATAGAACAAGTAGAAATGTGATAATAGGAAGCACTTTAATGGAATTTTACCTAAATACTTAAAGTATTGTTGGTAGAAATGTGAAGAATGTATCTCCAATAAAGGAGTTTGTGGTTGGTTCTGACAATTATGGGCCAACTGAGATCTGACTCATGATTTAAGAAGCGCTGTAACAGGAAGAAAGTTGACATTTTAGGATTGAGCAGAGATTCTTCTGTCTTCAGACAAGCTCGCAGCCTAACTTGGTCTCATCATTATTGCCAATTCCTGGTTCTGACCTGAAGGTGTGGAATGCAGACCAAAGGGAGAACAGTTGTGTCAGGGCCAACTTTAGATGCTGAAACGAAAATAAGACACCACCCTTTCCTTATGCGTTGAAGACGGGAGAAGAGCAGTGGGCGGAAGTAATGCTTTGTGTGTTCCGATGCGGCACTTCTGTGTGCTAATGTAGGATTTTCTGTGTGGACCATAATGACTCAGTGGACACCTTTTGGAGTTACAGACTCTAGCTTTGGGGGTGCTCAGTCTAAAGTTATTTCTGAATTGAAAGAATTCATCAGGGATTTTCTTCATAGGCCAGTTATTCAATCCATCACTCTTGAAGTTGTGCTTGTACTTCCTGATAATTGCTATCACCGTGTAATTTCTAAATCTCCCCCATCTCCTTCCTACTCAGAGTTGAAGTAAAACACCAAAGGAAGATGAGAAGCCAGAGCCTCATTTTTAGGCACTTGAATGGTCATTGTGTCAGCGTGTTTCTGCTGACAGACTTGCTGTGTGCCAGAGCTTGTGCTGAGTACCTGAACTACAAAAGATGAATAAGACCTTCAAGGCATTCTCACCTACCTCCAATAAGCAAAAGATTGGGGGTGAAGGTTTTTCTTGTTTAGGAAAAGTTGAGTAACTTTGCTTTAAGTAAAACCCTTTGAGAAGGGTGAATCACTTATCCATTCACAGTGTGTAGAGCATTTTGTTCCAGATTTGTAAGAAACGGGCAAATCTACAATGAAGGAAACATGAATGTTCCCTCTAATAAGTATACATGCAGACGGTTCATCAAATTCTTCACTCTCATACTATTAGATGGTATTATTAAAAATTAATAAGTGGCCATAAATGACCACAAATTATATGAGCCAGTGGCTCCGTTCCTCACTTCTTTCATGTTCTAAAGCATGACACACTATGGCCCGGAGAGTTGCCAGGAGACTTACTAATATTTGAAACTTTTAGTTTTGATTCAATCAATATTTATTTTATTCTTAGCCCTATAAGGAAAGTTTTAAATAAGGGATAACCATTTGGTTCTCCAGGGATGGTAAAATTACTAAATCTTTAATTATTGTTTGGTGTGTTCTTTCTCTTGCATTTGCTTTGCTTTGCTTCCCCCCAAAACAGGAGTATTCACCATGGTAAGGTAGAAGACTTCTGATTCAAATTCTAGCTCTATTACTAAACTATATGTAATGTTGGACAAGTCACTTCTCTCTTAATGCTTGTTTCTTTAAATGAGAATTTTGTACAAAACATTTCTAAAATTCATTCTAGTTTAAAATTCCATAGTATGTTAATATTAGGATTACAATGTATTGTATGAAAGAAACAAAACTTTAAAAATAAGATTTGATACTGACATCAATTTACTGCACCATTCCTGTTTTTTAGGTTTAGCGCCATACAGTGTGCAGCTGCAGTCCCGAGAGCCCCTACAGAGTCCTCATCTTCTAGAAAGTTTGAGCAGTCAAATCTTCAGGCATCAAATGAGACACAAGGCAATAATGAGCTGACAACCACCAATGGTCATGGCCCACCTCCCTCCAAACAGGTTTCCCAGCACCCTAAAGGAATTATGGGAATGTTTGCTTCTAAAGCTGCTACTAAAACCCAGGATACTAGCAAAGAAACCAAAACAGAGGCTAAAGAAGTAACAAATGTAAGTCTTCCTTGAAGGTACGCACTAATTACAGCACAGAGTAGGTACCTCGGAAAGCATTTATAGTTTCCATAGTAGTTAATATGATTGCAATATTCAGTACTGACTTGAACCCTTTAGTGCATGATATTCTTTATTTATTTCTTTATTTCTTTATTTATTTTTTCTTTTGAGACAGGGTCTTGTTTGTAGTGCAGACTGGCCCTACACTCAAATGTGTAGCCCAGGCTGGCCTCAAACTTGCCATGATCATCCTCCACGCTGTCCCTTGCTTCTGGTACACTTATCCCATTGTTTTTGCTGCTTTCTGAACCAGTTCTGCTCTTTTGTGTCTTTATGAGCTGTGATCAAAAATACAGTGAGTGCTGTTGCTCACCATCATCCAATAGAAAGGCAAGCTCTTAAAAACATGACAGTATATCCTCAACCACCTTATCCACCATATCTGGCACTGTGCGACTTCTGGCTCCTTCCCAAAGTCAAAATGACCATGAAAGGTGATCATTTTGAATTGATTCAGAACATTCAGGCAGTCAGGACAATGCAACTAACTCATGGAAAAGGACTTCCAGAACTGCTGCAGACAGCGGCAAGAAGGATGGGACAAGTGTTTGAAGAGAGGGAGGGTGTTTTGAGGGGAGATGCTGGGAATAGATCTTTTACTGTCATAAAATTTTGAAACATTTAAGCATTCACCATATTTTTCTGTCACACCCTGTATACCTTTCTAGTGTAGTTAACCCTCTCATTCTGTTCCTTTGGTTTCTTTTTTCATTTGTTTCCCTTTGTTGTTCCTGTTGTTGAGTTATCTAAACTATCTTATGGGCACTGAATTTTAAGTATCACAATACCATTAAAATCCAGAAAAGTACAATTGCTGTTACTATTATTACCATTCTTGTCTTTTGCAAGCTTCTGCTTTGGAAAAGGAGAAGAGTAGTGGAGGGAAACATAGACATTTATTGAATTGATACTGTGTGCCAGTAGTTTGATCTTTGTTTAAATCTTGGTATCAATTGTTTGGGCCTCAGCATTTTTATTTTGTGTGTAGTAAAACTGAGGCCTAGACTTGCTAGGTAATTTACTGTTAAATTACTGTTGTCACCATTAAATGGGGAGAACCAGAATTCAGATCCACTTTTGATAATTAAAAATGTAATGTTTTGCCCATTCCCCTGTATTGTGTACCATATTACCTCTGATCTGTTTTAATCTTATTGTAAATTGTTTTAAAATATGTTCAAGAAAAGCTTAGACGTATCAGTGGATAATTTTGTAAGAACTATGACAAAGCTTTATAAATTAGGATCATATACCATGTGATCTGGGTTGTTGTTTTAGATTAGTTCTTGTGTCTAATGCCTGTACATTTTGGCTTGATTACGTAAAGATTATACCATCAAGAGAGCATGCTCTGTCGTAGGAGAGATTATTAAGAACAACCCAACGTCTAGGAAAAAAAAACTCGTATTTGTTTTTTCTGTGTCTTAGTTGATAATGTTTTTATTACTTCAACTTCACTGACCAATATTGCTTTATTCAGGGTTTTTATATCTTGATTCAGCTTTGGTAATTCAAGTGTATCTAGGAATCCATTTCTTCTGAATTTTCCATTTTATTGGAGTGTCTTTCTATGTTTTAAGGCATCTTCGACTGGCAGCAAAGCTTCCGGAAAAGGGAACATGATCAATTTTTTTGGAAAAGCTGCTATGAGTAAGCATGTACTTACTTTCCTTTGGTTAATAAGTGAATATTAACATGGTAGCATATCATACTGAGGTATCTAGTTTTTGTCCAGGCATTTCTGCTTCCTAACATAAGTTTGTAAATACTGACCAATACTGTATTAATGAAAGTAACCAGCTAGCACCATGGACCTACTGGATAAGCTGAACTCATTTGAGATGTCTTGGAGAGTAGTTTACTATTTCTCCGTTTATTTCCTGCCTTGAAAAGTGAAATACTTGCTTCATAGGACTACTGAAAATGGGTGGTTAAAGTAAAAGGGAGGCTGCTCATTCAGCAGTATTGTGTTGAGGTTTAATGGTGGGTACTGGTGCGTCTGCCTGCTACAACCTAATTACACTATTTTTCAAGCAATCACAAAAACAAATCTTTTGCATTTCTTTAGTTATTTTTTGCAGTTTATTCACAGAAATGAATTAAACTTCAGTATGAATTTGAATGATAATAATGACTATTTAAACATTTAGTTTTTGAGAAGATAGTAGTCCTTATTTAAAAAAAATATGAGTAAGAATTCTTTCTTATGGAAAGAACCAGTAGTCACATATTTTTATGCTTCTCATGTCAAGTATATGTCCCCTGAGGGCATGTGGCAGAATACCAGGAAAAATGCAGGAGCCAAAGGATAATTATGGCACATTTTCTCAAGCATCAGTTTTACAAAGACTTTTTAGGGAAACATTTTTTCGTATGCTTATGCAAGCAAAATTAGTCTGATTTCTGCCTTCCCATGGTAGTCAAATTGGCGATCAAAGAGTGTTTGGAGTAATAATGTTTTATTTGCCATGAAAGTTATCAGAGAAGATCATTTTTGTGTTCTGAAAGTGTAGTACATAGAAAATGTGATACTTTTAGGTTTTTGAGAAGCACAATTGTACTTTTGTGGGCACAGCGTACAGCAGGACTCCCACTTCTGTGAAAACACGTAGTACTGGTCTCCCTGACCTGCGTGCCTGGGTCTGGACCACTGGACTCAATCAGATTATGGTTTCATGGCAGTTTTGATAAGACCCACCTTTGTTTGTATGTGTTTGTCATCTTAGGAACCGATCAGTCTTAAAATTGTTTTAAAAATAAGATACATGAAAATTTGCTAATTGTAAAAAGTACCAAAATATACATATGTGTATGCCTATTTATTTTTGTGTTTATTTAGCAAGTATTGTGCACTTATTGAAGACAAATATATGAGAAAAATAAAATAGTTACTAATTGTAATTGCTAGGCAGGTGTTATAATATGTAATACAGGGAGAGGGAAAACCTGGACAAAAAGAGTTATTCACCTCGTGAAAATCACTTCCAAAGTTGATTTATTTAGGAGATATTTTTTAAGGTTGAATGTTTTAAAGTAAAAATGTGGTTTTTTTTTAATTGCATTTGACACATGACATAATCATTGCGATGAAAATAAAGCATGAAAGTTGAATGAGGAGAATTAATTGTGGGGACTTGGCCATTTTAAACTTAGTGCTGGGTAGTAACAAATACTGGCAAAGGCAGAAAAACTGAACCCTCACACACTGCTGTGGGGAATGTAAAATGGTGTATACACTTTGAAAAACTTAAGTATTTTAAACTGTTACTCATTAATTCCACTCCTAGGTATCCAAGCAAATTAGAGCTGTATGTCTGCACAAAAAACTTGTACAAACTGCCCTACCGCAATTTTTTTTTTGTACTGGGAATTGAACCTCAGGGCCTTGTGCTTGCCAGGCAAGTGCTTACGCTGCTGAGCTATATCCCCAGAAACAATTTTCCTAATACTCAGGAAGTAGAAACCATACAAAGGTACATAGTGGATAAGTGGAAGGACAAATGTGGAATATCCAGACAATGGAATATTATTCAACCATAAACAGGAATGAAATTCTGTCATTTGTTACATGTTTAACTCCTATTCAGTTTGGAATATTTTGATGGGAAAGTTAGGAAGCATTGATACTTGAGACAATAGTATTGAAAATGTAAAAAAGTAAGGTATACTACTATTGAGCTGTTTTAAGTTTCCCAGTTGGGTCTTCAAAAGTATAGATTACATTTAATTCATCAGCTATAGTTTCAAATAATATGTATGATTTATAAATTATTATACTATCCTATGCTTAACAGCTTAGACTAAGATGTGTTTTTGTTCTATACTGTAGGTGGTTTAAGATGTGATTAAACATGTAACCAAACTTCCCGAGAAACTGCCTACTGTTGACAGTTTTCTAATTGTATATTGTGACTTTGCTTACAGAAAGCTATCGATCCTTGTTATGAGCATTAGCTCCTCTGCTTTAAACAACAGTCGTTTTTGTGTTTTTTAGCTTCATGCAGGAAAGAAGTCTGCAGTGTTAAACTGACTTAAGTTCTTATCTTGGCTCTTACTTTTTATACCAGTGTCACCCTGAATAAAATCACCTAACCTCCCATCTGATCTCTTAATTCTTATGATAATCCTCAGTTTTTACAGAGAAAAATGATTTTTAGGTAAAATAGCAAGCTATGTACTCATGAGAAACATCTTTTAATCTCTGTCACTCTTAGTTTTCCTCATCTGAAATTAGAGAAAGGTGATACCTCACAAAGTTGCATTTGCTTTTTCTAAGCCTCATTTTTACTATACTTTGACCTGGGGGCTGTGATATGATAAAAGATTAGCAGGAGGAAGAAATGAGAAAAGTTATAGCTACAGTAGTTAGAAAGGAGAAAAGTTTTCTGAATAGACTGAGCTCTGTTAGGACAGGGTCTGTTTTTTAGCCTTTTAGCCCTTGCTCCTAACATTACCTGGCACATAGTGGACTGTCAGAAGAATGATGGATTAAGATTGCATAGCGAGGTTATATATCATCTGCTATACTTTATTTGTAGATAAACTTAAAGTCAATTTGGACTCAGAACAAGCAGTGAAAGAAGAAAAAATAGTGGAGCAACCTCCAGTGTCTGTCACTGAACCAAAGCTGGCAACTCCTGCAGACCTGAAGAAATCCAGCAAAAAAGCAGAGCCTGTTAAGATGCAGCAGAAGGAAAAAAAATGGTAGGAAAATTCTGTCACTTGTAAGGGAAATGTCTGCTGGGGGTGAGAAGGTCTGTGGGCTTATTGACAGCAGGTAGTTTTCAATTGAGTCTTAAATTCTGCTTAATACTCCAAGGATGCAGCTCTACAACCAAACGAGAAGAGAACTCAGTAGCTTATCTGATGAATTAGGACTGTGGAATCAGCCAGTTTGGGTGGTTTAGGACTCTAAAAGTCATATTTTTGTCTCCATTGATCTAAACTAATTGTCTTTTTTCTGTTCATTTCTTCATTTTAACTTTGCTAACATAACATAAATGTGCCTTTGTGTGTGTGTGCACGTGAGTGTGCATGTGTGCTTCACTTCAAATTGCTAAATGAGAAGTTGCTGTTTCCAGTCAAATTTAAGAGAAAAAGTTCTTTGTTTTCTTTTTATATCAATGAGTTTATTTTTCAAGTGGTAAAATGTAATTAGAAAAGAAAATAAAAAGCACACAAGCTGTTAAAAATGGATCCAGGAATTTGAGACACTACCTCATAGCTGGTAGAAATTAGTCTGTTGAAAGAAATTCTAAAGGACACTGTCAGTACTGATAGGCCCACAAAGACTTGACTTTTGTGGCAAAGTTGGAGCAGCTTGAGTAAAAAAAATCAACAAAATGGTGATGTTTCAGAAGGTTAAGGCTCTGTCCAGTGGGCTTTTCGTCCCAGAAACATATGATATAGAAAGATTACAATGTCCCCAACCATGGGCGTAACATTTAGTGTTGGTGCTTATTGCCAAGAACACATTTAGTATTTTACTATTAAATATGATACTAAACGTTGGTTTTAGTAGATGCCCTTTACTCATTTGAGAAAGTTGTTTTCCATTCCAAGTTTGCGGAGGGGTTTTATCATGAATGGGTGTTGAAATTTAATGGATGCTTTTTCTGCATTTATTGAGTTACTGTGATTGTTTTGCAGCTAATGTGGTGAATTGTACCAATTGAGTTTTAAATGTTAAACCACCTTGTTTTCTTTTTCTTGGAGTGAACTTCACTTGGTTATGATGTGACCTTTTTATATATTGCTGGATTAGATTTGATAATGTCACACTAGGAATTTTTTTGCCTATATGGTTTTTGTTTTGAGTTTTTGTGATGCTTGGGATCAAGCCCAGAGCCCTAGAGTGTTAGGCAAGCATTTCCAGTCCTTCCCTCTATGTTTATGAGGTCTGCGGTTAAATTATTTTCTTTTCAGATAATGTCTTTGTCAATTTTAGTGTCATAATTGTGCTAATTTCATAAAATTATTTGAGAGGTGTGTTTTCTGTTTTCTGAAGGAGTTTATGTAGATATTTCTTAATTGTTTGATAAAAATTTATTGTTGAGTTCAGGCTTGGATATTCTTCATAGGTAGGTTCTTTTATTGTGTATTTTATTTCTTTGAATAGAGTTACTCAATTCTTACTCTTCTTGGATCAATCTTTAGTAAGTTGTGTTTTTAAAGAAATGTGTTTTATCCAAATTGTTGGACTTAAATGTCATAAAATAGTTCGCAATATGGCCTATTTCTTTGAGTATTGGTAGATATTGAAGAAAAAAGATTCAAACTTTCTCACTCTAATAACATTGAGTAGTGGCTGCTTATTTAATGTTTGTTGAACAATTGGCAGGTCAGAAAGGGAAGTAGAAAAGCATTCTCAAAGACTCTTGATAATCTGGTTGTAGCTTTCAGTGATTTATAGAGAGTTAGAGAAATCTTATATTCTGGTAACCTATGTAGTGACCTAGTTGTACTTAGTCAACAGCATATCCTTTAAGAGTCCTTGTACTGCAAAATTTGCTAAGAAAGTGGTAGAGCACTTTCTTAGCAAATAATAGGCCCTGAGTTCCATCCCCAGCACTGCAAAAAAAAATTCTTATTGGTCTACTTTGGAATTAGGACCATGAGTTATAAAAAAGATACATAGGTACACAAGAGTACTTATATTTTTGCTCAGTGTAACATGCTTAATTTATTCCTGAATGACAACAGGGGGAAGCGAGTAGAGTTATCTAACGATGAACCAAAGGAAACTGGAAATGTGAAGAAAAAGAGGAGAAGAATCAAACTTCCTCAGTCTGATAGCAGTGAAGATGAAGGTGGGCATTATTACTAATTTACTAGAGGATCAATTTTTATTATGCTCAAGAACCTAAAAAAATGATGTATTATGGATCATAGAGTATTAATCCCAACATCAAAGACATACAGCCTCTTTCTGTGTGATACCTGTGTTAGCCTTTTGACCAGAACTGTTCTTTTACTACACATACTAAGGCATCATTATTATTATTTTTTAAAGGAGCAAGGGTTATTCCTTTGGCTAGCTTTATGTGAATCTTTTAAGAATTGTATTCTGGGCGTTAAGCATATTGAAGGTATTTCTATACACATTGTTGCAAGGAAGTGACACTGTAGACCCTTTGGTTTTAGCCTGTGAGCAGCATTGTAAGATAAGCAGACAGACTAAAGAAAAGAGTCAGGGCAGGAAACTTAATGTGCTTTTTAAAAGAATATCAAGTATTCTTAAGAGCCAAGATCTCATACTAAATCATGTAAACGAAAATGCACGGAAAGAGGAGGCTGAAGAGAAAGACCTAGGCTGAGGTGATATGCTGAATAACTGAGAGCCAGGGATAAATAACTGCTGTGTTCACTTCAAGGATCTGTGGCATAGTGTGCATAAACTGTTTTAGGCAATATAGGGAGATAACAGTCTATAAAAGAATTCAGCGGGCTAGGGATTTAGCTCAGTGGCCTAAGCGTCTGCCTGGCAAATGCAAGGTCGTGAGTTCAATCCCCGGTACCAAAAAAAAAAAAAAAAAAAAAGAATTCAGCATCATGGGAAGGTGCATAGACAAATGCAAATAAACTATTACTAAAAGGGATTAAAGAAGAATAATGAATGGAAAAAAGGAACCTTCTATCCAAGAAACAAAACTAGAAATGTAAGTCTTATCTTAATGAGAAACTGAACATGGTAACAGTCTCCCCCCAAAAAGAGCTAGTAACTCAGTTATATAAGTGAGTGAAAAAACAAATTATATATGCAGACGATTGTAATGCAAAAGGAATGAATAGATGTAATAAATAGTACCAGGCAGTTTACTGTCTGACAGAAATGCTTTTGACTTTCTGTGGATTTAGATCCTACTGTTCACAGGTAGTGTTAGGAGCACAGCCTCTGGTACCCAATGAGAGGAGCAGTGCCCTTCAGAGGTATGGTGTTTTTTGTTTGGTTGGTTGGTTGGTTGGTTGGTTGAGTTTTTTGGTGGGTTTTTGTTTTTGTTTTTGTTTTGTTTTTTTGTTTTTGAGACAGCATCTTATCTCACTATATAATGCAGGTTGACCTTGAACTCACAGACCATCCTCCTGCCTCAAGCCTGAGATACGGTGTTTTGTTTTTGTTTTTGTTTTTGTTTTGTTTTGTTTTGCTTTGCTTTGTCTTTTTGAGACAGGGTCTCACTATGCAATTCAGGCTGGCCTTGAACTCACTTTGTAGCTCAGGCTGGTCTCAAATTTGCAACGATCCTCCTGCCTCAGCCTCTTGAGTGCTGGGATTACAGGCATGTACCACCACACCCAGCAAGACATGGTTTTTTAATGGGTCTTTGGAATGAGTAGTTAGGGCGTTGTGAGCATTCAAATGTGAATGCCATTGCTGTATTTTCATTCCTTGTCTTTTATCAGAATGTTTTGACCATGCTTTTTTGCAGGGTGGGGAGGGGAACATGGTAACTAGAAATCAAACTTATGGCCTTACACTTGTTAGACGGGTACTGTGGCCACTGAGCTAAATCTCTGGCCCTTGGCTGTGCTTTCTACAAGAAATATTTCCAAGTATATGAATGAAATAAAAGACCATCAGGAAACAGTCTGAATGGTTAAGAATTTAAATGCAGGCACACACGATAAGGCATAGCTTAGGAAGATGTGCTAATTGGAATAGTTTTACCTACTGCAATCAGGGAAAGAAGTTGGGGAAGATTTTGGAAAAGGCTTTGAAGCTGTCAGCCTAATGTACATTAAACAGGTAAAGTACCCAGCCATGGGTACTTACATGTCTGTAATCCCAGCTGCTTGGGAGGTAGAAGCTGGAGAATTGCAAGTTTGAGGCCAGCCGGGGCAATTTAGTGAGAGCCTGTCTCAAAAAAAAAAAAAAAGAAAAGAAAAATAGTATGGGAAGTGGGATGTAGTGTAGTAGTAGAGTGACTCTGGGTTCAATTCCCAGTGCCACAGAAAAAGTCTAGTATTAATGAGATAGTGTAGTATTAGTGAGTTGAGGAATTACTGTGGCTGATTAGGCACCACTATAGACTTCTGCAGTATTCCCTGTTGTTTTGACCCATGGCCCACAAAAATGATAGTACCTGTGGGTGATTAGAGATACAAGTAGGATTATTTAGTTTGGAAAAGAGTGCAAAGAAATGTGATAGAGGCAACAACCTATAATAACAGATGACAGAGAGCAGTGGCTCTCAGATTTTTTCCTTGTGGCAAAGATAATTTTTGGCATCGGAATAAATTTATTAACCTCTACCATTTCATTCTTAAATTTCTTTGTCTTAAATTTCTTTGTCTCGGGATTTTATTTAAACCTTTACGTAGTCTCTAACTTATAACTGTTTTATTTCTGTTACATTGGCTACATACTATTTCTAAACCTGCTGTCTTAATGTGGTCAGTAGCAGAGGAATAGCAGGAATGGAGAAAATGGCAAAGATTTTGGTATCAGACAGAGCTGGGTCTCTCTTCTGCACCACTTACTGTATGACTTTAGACAGATTGCTGAACTTCCTTAATTGCTGGTTGGCTTATTTATAAATGAGGGTGTTATCAGAAACTGGGTAGTCTTATTTATGAGCTTCAAGTAAGGTGATGTGTAAGAATGCCACAACAGTGTTTACTTGACACATAGAGGGTTTTTTCAATTATCCCCCACCCCTCACTGTTGAGGCATTCAGTATAAAATACTTGTGTAAGAATGCCACAACAGTGTTTACTTGACACATAGAGGGTTTTTTCAATTTCAGTTATCCCCCACCCCTCACTGTTGAGGCATTCAGTATAAAATACTTGTGATGTGTAAGAATGCCACAACAGTGTTTACTTGACACATAGAGGGTTTTTTCAATTATCCCCCACCCCTCACTGTTGAGGCATTCAGTATAAAATACTTGTAGAAACCTTCTTTCAGAAAAGTCCCCTTACCTATATATTTAGAACTCTTGACCCAGGGGCCAATTTTTTTCCTTCACCACACCAAGAGTCATAATACCATTAATAGTTTTACAGATTCTCTTTGTAAAGTGAGAAAAAAAAAATGCTGAAAGGAGTAGCATTAACATCTGTGTGTTGCTAGGAAGAAACAGAGTTGTAACAGATATGTGTAAGTATTTTTATTCCTGCAAATTGCTTATGAAGAATGTTAAGCAATTGACCCCGCCCTTCTTTTAAGGTAAGGATAGATATTTTTAAAATATTGAGTTCTAGGAAGATGGGAATGCTTTCCAGGAATTTTAATTACCATCTCTGCCAGAAGACTCAGCAAACAAGTGGTTACATTGCTGAATCCCTGAAATTAACTTTACCCACAGTTCTTATTCTGCCGCCACAAAAGTTGCTTTCCTGGAATAACTCATGTTTCTGTACTTGAGTAACTTTTATTGGAAGATCTAGAGATTTGCAATGAATCTATTTAAAGTACACAAATTATTCAAGCATTCTTAAGCTTTCATCACTAAAAATTTGTTAAGTCAGGGCTTGACTTGATAAGTAGTAAGACAGACAGACGTCTATTCTCATCTCTCCCGTTCTATTTATGGTATGAATGTGAGCATTTACCTTATGAATGTGAGTGTTTTAATTTCTTTGAGCCTCAGTTGTATAAAGCGAGTTACAGTGATTTGAGGAGTTACTGTAATTAATGTTTACAAAGTCTACAAAATTTTGATCTACCTCTGCAAATTTTTTTAAAGTTTAAAAAAACAGATCTACACAGTTTTAAAAGTCAGATAAGGTTAGGGATATAGCTCGGTGGTAAGGAGCCTACCTTGCTTGCATGCCTGAGGTCCTGGGTTCAATTCCTAGAGCCATATTTTTAAAAAATTCTCCAAAAGTCAGTTAAAAAAGATTTATAATAGGTAGTCTCTACCATCTGGATTGTTCAATTAACTGATCTTTCTCTTGCCAACTTTCTCTTGCCTTATATCTTTCAGGAATTTTTTTCAAAACTTCTTCCTCATCTCAGCTCCTGTGTTCTTTTCCCTATTATGGGGGAATAATAACATTTGTTCTTTATTATGTTTCTGTTGGGGGACAAGTAGAAGGAAAAGGAATTTATATGCAGAGTCATCCTTGATACCGATGCTCTTCATCCCAAGTTTAGTTTAGAAGTGATTATTTTCCCTGATTGAAAACAGAGTTGTTGTCCTGTGTTGAGCACCAGGGGAACTGTGGCATTCCTGCCTGTTAGAGGGAGAGCCGAGGTGAGGCGGCAGTGTGAGTAAACAAACAGCTGCAATGTGGTGCTCTGAGAGGGGCGTGAGTGAGTGTCACTGGATTAAGTGTTTTCCTTGGGTAAGTCAAGTGGCTGCAAAAGTGAAAATGGAATAAGAACACCTAAAGTTACTACCACGAGTACCCAAAACTCCTTAGACTTCTTCACTGCCTAAATTTTCCTCCGTCCACTGTAACACGTCTACCATTGTGCCTCAGCTTTTTGAACAGCTATTCTTCCAGAACAATGAGCTCTCAGTTCCGGGATGTATCAGATCTCTTGGCGGAGCTCTCATTGTGTGTTGGTCTTCCATAGCTGCATTGATAACTAGACCTCATTCCTCCCAGAGCTTATGAAATTTGGGGGCCCGTTTCATACGTGAACTGTAAAATTAATTCATTCTAGTCTTGTTCTGCTATACTTCTTTAGTTCATTTGGCCTTGAACCTTCCACTGACAGAATTGTTAACATTGACCTAATCAGGGAGCATTTCAGATCCAAGACTTTGCTAAGAAATCAGATGTAACCAGGAGATCCAGGGATCAGGTGAAGCTAAGCAACTAACCAGACCCCTGACCAACCATAGGTCCACTGAAGACTTTCAGGCTCTATCTCATGAGTTTCATTCTAGGACCACTGTTTCTGAAATTGTTGAGAAATGATGGAATTCCTCTAATGGTGCTCTCTTGTCATTTCCATAGCATTATTTCTTCCCTAAAAATACTCTTTACTGCTCCTCTCAGTGTTGCAAAACAAACTTCATCTGTAGGACAGTCACTAGAGATAAGTCCCACACAGGATATTGAGCAGTACTTAATTATTAAAGCTTTCATTGTAAACATCAGTCTGAAGATAATCTTGCCCCTGAAGTTTATGCTTTTAATATCGTCTGGAAATTTTGGTTTTTTGAGACAGGATCTTGCTGTGTAGTTCAGGCTGGCCTTGATCGTACTGTATAACCCAGGCTGGCCTCCCAACGCATGGCAGTTCTCATGCCTCAGCCTCCCAAGTGCTGGGATTATAGGCATTATGGCCAGAAATACAGCTCGGTGGCATAAGCGCCTGCCACATAAGGCATGTGCCACTACACCCGGCTCCAGTTGGAAGATAGCCCAACAAATACCTTAGGTGATTACAAGTAATCCTCAAATCGCAGTCACAAACAGTGACATGGAGCATTTGGTATAATCTGAAGATTATCTCTTTTGTTAATCTTGTAAGAAGATGGTCATTAATAGCAAGGCAACCTGGATAGCTGAACTGGAAAAGTTGTGCAGTCAGACTGACTTGGTTGGGTTTAAACCTGTCTTAGTTACAAGTTGTATGAGTTTGTCAAGTGAAGGAACCTTTGACCTCTGTTTACGCAACTAAAGAATAGAATATTCGATGTGACATATGGTAGGCGATCAGTAGCTATTTATACACCATCTTCATGCCCTGACATAACTGTAAATAAAGTAAAACAAAACATTTAACTTAAATGATCTATAAGGTATTTCCAGCTCTAATAATACTTTGGTGTCTGATTTTAATTGTATAAAACTAATGTGTATTTTAAAGGAAACTGCTTCACTACCGAGTACTTGGTTGTCATGAATTGCTGCTTCCAAAATGTCTTTTGTTGAACATAGAAGTTTAGAGATGCCAGTCAGGAAGGGACTGTTTATCAGCTAGAGCTTATAGTTTTCTTATTTAAACTTGTTCCATTATTTCAGTCATCCCAGACTCTCCTGGGACTTATGAAGCTGAGTCACCATCCCCACCTCCTCCTGTATCTCCACCTCCTGACCCAGTGCCAAAGACTGAGCCTGAGCCTCCTTCTGACAAGGTAAAACCTTACTGGCATGCTTCAGTTCCATGTGTCTGTCATTGCCCAAGGATCTACATTTGCTATGCTGAATTGTGACTCATGTTGTAGACTTCACAAATGCCAGTAGATGGCTCTTGTCTCATTCGGCTTCCCTGCAAGATGACAAAAATGGGTACTGTATTCTTTCTCTTCTCACCTGAAAGGAAAGCTTGGTGTGGGGTACAGTCTCAGGAAGGTTGTAGAGGTGGGTGCGAGAAACTGGTTTTCATGACCTTTAGCATCAGAGCTGCTGTGTTATACAACTTCTGTTGAAATTATGCAAAAAGATGTCTTGCCTGCATCAGAGCAAAGTGTGAAAGACAGAAGGTATACACAAGTATGCACGTTTGTTGTTCTTCAGAAACTTCTAGAAAAGGGCTAGATAAGAAAAGCTGGCAATAAGTGGGGGGAATGAGACTTCTTTTTTTTTTTTTAAATAATTTTATTTAAAGAGAAAAAAACAAAACAGAATAAAGGGTAGCAACAATACAGTATTCCAAGGAAAAAAGGAAAAGTACAACAACAATAAAACCTGAGAAATTATTACTTGGCTAATTACATACTGACTTCTTGGAAATAGTTGTTCAAATAACAAAGTTAAAACATGTAAAGTAGACATTCAAACAGTGAGACTGTTAACAGTTCTGCTCCACCATCTGACAAAAACAGCGATATGGTCATCCATCTTACCCACTCAAATATATATGCAATTATATCAATAGGGTAAAATTAAACACAAGAAAACAGAGCAAAGCAGATCACAAGAAAGCAATGTAAGACATAAATTTCAAAGCTAGACAATTGGAGATATTCACTCTCTATCATATTGACTCTTGTTTTCTTCCAAATAGTTGTCCATATTGTCACATATAGGGAATTCACATGAAACAACTTAGTATGTAATCGATCTGAGCAGGACGAGGAGGGCATTACAGGTCTTCAAGACCAGACATTAGGGAAGCCATGAATGGCTGTCATAGTGTCTCTCATTCTTCTCAAAACAGCTGTCCATACCTTAATGTGTGTTGAACTGAAACAAGGCAAAGCAAGCTAAGATCACTTTGAACAAAAAGTGATAGTTTTGCTGGACTTCACATCATGACATTATGGAATCAGCACTGGGTATTGTAATGTCTCTTTTTCTTCAAAGTAGTTGTTTATTTCAACATGTGTTATATAGTTGGTTCTCATAAACTGTTTATAAGCTCTACACATGCATGAGTCTCTACATGTATATCTATCATTTCTGTATTAGCAGGAAAAACAAAACAAAGCAAGATAAAACAATTCCTAGAAAAGCATGAGGCAGAAAAGTCACATAAAACCACAA